>JAGDQP010055126.1:812-13204 GCA_022664845.1 Lepisma saccharinum
TTATTATTATTATTATTATTATTATTATTATTATTATTATTATTATTTACTTCAGGCATCTAAGGCTGTGAAAAGGCGTCGATCAGGCCTTTGTTGAAGATAAAATCCCGACATTTTGCTTGTGTTATTGAGAGAAAACCATAAAATGCCGGTCACGATGGATGGCCGCCGGTTTCGAATCCGGAATCTTCCAAATGCGAAAACAGTTACCGCTCTATCTACTGATCGGGACGGGCGTAAGCCATAGTGCTGTTACCGCCCATAACATTCGTTTTATCATAATTATCTATTTACTGAGACACGACTGCTCGGTTTCTATATTTGCTTTTTGATTTGTTAATTTCCTCACAGAAAATACCACTTTTATATATTCATGTGATTCATGTATTATTATAGTAAATTCATACTATCTACACAGGATGTGTCGAAGAGGGCAATTACGAACGCTGTACCTGGTCACAGGCACTTCCCTTGGCCTTCAATCAGGGGTATTTTCCAAACAATTTAACAAAGTGTTCGGCCCCTGCGAGCTCCCTCCAGCACACGGCACACCCATGCCTTCATTGTGGGGCCAAGAAAAGTACATTTTAAAGTTTCCGTGCGTTTGAAAACTTGGCAGAAAACTTGCACAAACAGTTACAAGTGTTTAATTTGAACATTTTTCTTTTCTGACTGTTAGGTACTTTTTTTTTTTTAACTTTTGAACTGCTGACTTCCAAAATAATTCTAAGGAGCATCGTGCTTTAAAAGAAAAGTTTGCTGCTTTTACGAGAAAAAAAATACTAGTTTTCTTTTCTACTAAATGAGTATTGCAATGTACTATTAAACTATTATAGAAATAGAGTTTTCGGAGTTTAGGAAAATCAAAATATATATTTTTATTGATGTGGATGATTATTTCTTTTTGCATGTTTTATTATGTTTTATTTTAGACTAGCAGCCTATGACAATCCTCGAAGGAAGATACCATCCAGACATTCGTCTCTGACAAATATTCGGAAAGGAATCAGTCGGAATGTCCAGACCAGACCAAAACTCAGGCACGGTAAATGCAGGTCAAAACTATACTACAACGTGTTTTTCTTGTACCCAGTGTTGTTGTTTTTAATACCAACTATATCGACTGACTACCTGCGTAAACTTCCCGGTCGAAGCTGCGGCGTATACTATAAAAAATTAAACCTTTATATCAACAGTGGAAAAATTTGCTAAAATAATAATAGGTAAATTCGAAGCCGTTTTAACACGGATAAATGGGGTTTCAATTCGCAACATTTTAGCCATAGATAAAAAAGTTTTTTTTTTTTTTTTTTTGCTAAGCAAGCTTTTAGAATAATAAAGTGGATATAATAAATTTTGATATGCGCCGCAGAGCTCTAAATATTTTAGGTGTGATTAAGATTTTACGTCAGCACACTTTTGGTGAATTTAGATCACTCTTCCTTAGTAAACAACATTAAGAAGATTCCCTATCCCTAATGCATAGAAGCCCGCCGAAAATAAACAGAGTTTTAGTCTCGCCATAGAAAGCAGAAGTATTATTTGAACGACTTCTGAGTTCTGACATAAACATATGTATGTATGCTTCAAATGCAATTACTGAGTAGTATCAAAATTCGTTATTTATAGTAAAACAAAGATAAATTTTGATAGTATGCACCAAAGTTAAATATGTATTTGAAGCATATACTTTTTTTGTCAGGAGCGAGGGGTTCAAGTTTTGCATACTTTTGCTGGGCGTCAAAGTATTAGGGATAGGACATCCAGTTAATGTTGCTTACTAAGGGGAAATGGGTCTAAACTGACCGAAAATACGCTGACGTAATATCAGAATGGCATGTAATATTGTGTAACAAAATGTCGAGAAAGTGTTTCTAAAGTGTTCCAAAAGTGCTGGAAAGTTAATAAAGTGTCCTGAAAGTAGTCAAAACTAGTTTCCAAAATACACTTTTGGAACATATTAAAATTGAGGGCACTTTTTGCAATTTTTAGCACTTTTGTACACTTTTAAAGAGCTTTTGAACACCTTTGAGACGCTTTCATAGCACTTTAGTTCATTTTGGACACTATAAAAGTGTTCAAAAGTGAGCTAAAGTCGTTTCCAGAAAGTGTTCAAAGATTTTCAAAAAAGTGTAAAAAAAAGTGTTCTACTTTTACAGTGTACATATTTCACCAGAAGTCAACTCAGGTTTTATTAACAAGAATTTCTGAGGACCTTCTAGCAAGCCCTCTATGCTTCTTTCTTTGCAAGCACGCTTTATTTTGCCAGGTCAGATTCTGTGAAGATGAAAAGAGGATTCATTCATACTTTAGAAACAAATATTTGTAGTATATTGCTAGTCGACTACTGTTGCATTGGTGTGACGACTATTGAAGAACAACAAAATTTAGGGTTACGACTACTGGATAAAAATTAGGGTTGTAAAGAAACGTAATTCTATCACTATAATGTAAATTACCGAATAGATTTATGCTGAATAAATCACTCGATTATCGCAAGAAACCTGAAGTTGCTAATGCAGTGCAAAAAGTAGGATTGTTTGTTACACAGAGATCTATAGAAATCACTTTCTGCAACATTAACCTTAACATGCCGAGAACTGGAGCCTCTACCTGATTCGCCTTCTCTATAAAAAAATAGCTGGTTTTCTTGGTGACATTTAAGTGAGCAAACTCTGAACTCGCTAAATGTTCAAGGTGATAACTGCTAAGTTCATCGGTTCAAATATGTATCCTGCTGTTCCCAAGAATATCCAGAAAGCTTGCCTAAACATCTCCTCTGGCCAGAAAGGCTACCACATTTGTATTTGTTTCAACATGTGTGAGACTATTTGAAACAACGTATGAAACAGAGACATAGATTTAGGGAACCTGGCCAAACTTCGTAAACAGCTTACAGCAGACTGACTTCAAATAGATATTAAGTGCATCCACACAGATGTCGTGTTCAAGCCACATCGTATTCCTGCTCTGATTCGCTACAATGGAGGTCTGCAAGAATTTTATATATGGGTTTAATTCTTAGTTCGGTGTGTTTGTACATTTATGAGAGAAGCCCATTCTCATCACGTATAAAATTGGATTAATATCTGAACCTGCTTGTACACTTTTAAGGGAATAATTATTATGTCTCAAAAGGGTGTGTACTCACGAGAGATTGTCACTCGTAAAGCATTAATCTATTCCAGCAGGGAATAACGTGACAATGGAGTCCTCCAGACATCAACATAGCATGCTCCAATGATAGCACGCATATCATTTGAAGAACAGACATTTTTTATTTTATTTCTGATCATTAACAAGAGTAAATAGAAGGGAAAAGGTGAGGGCGGAAACATACTCTAATTTTAGCTATTTGATAGTTCATTTCCAGTTTTCTCTTCTGTTTACATTTGTTAAATTATTCTAATCTTAAATTATACTGAAACATTGCATGCACATAGAGCTTACAAGGAAACCATCAATGAGATAGTCTCGAACCCTATCGTGAAATCTACGTCGTATAGAGAGGCCATTTACAAAAATAGCTACTCAATTTAACTCCAAGGACCCGAGATAAGGGCTGGAATATTGGTGCGGATTGTACAAAGTGTGTATTTCTTATTATTATATCAACAGAAATCAATTTGCTTCACTTTTCCTGGAATAAAACATTTGTGAATTATAGCCTCCCTCCAAAATAGCAGTACACTTGTGGTCAGAGACGTATTAGGGCAATCCGCGGGCTCCGGACTCACTCGAAATTTAGGTTTTTTTTTTTTTTTAATAGTATAAAGTTAGGCAAAATTAAGGAGATTTTACATATACTTCAGACTCAGTCATACCTTGCATCTCCTTTGAAGGGTGTCTATTATGTTTTTTTTTTTTTGTTTTTTTGTAAAATCCTATAATTTTGCCCACTGAACCCACCTCACGCTTACTTTTTCTGCCCCTTTTTCATGTGTTCTTATCTCGTGGGAGTCTCTTGAACGGAGAGGTTTCGAATTTAGTTTACCAACAACTGTAGGTTCTGTCCTTACAAGAAACCATTAATCATTTTGAAACCTGCGTTGAAATTCCGCTGAGAGAATCCAAAGTTAAGGACAAATCATGTAAGCAAATTAACTGCCCCTTTCAACAACAAAGTTCCAAGATCGAAGCTGAAGTATTGTGTGGCCAGGCAGTTACCCAAAATCGGTTGAACAATCTTTCGGTCAGTATTGGTTAATTGAATTGCAAGTAATGTCCTAAACGAACTGCAGCACGGAGATACCTACAATGTTAAACAAACTGGGCTCGGAACTATTATTTTCAATACACTCCCACGGGACGTGAACCCATGATCTCGAGTTACCTAACTTCGAAATTTTTGTGCTGAAAGCCTGAATAGTAGGTAACACTTCATACATATGTGTTGAAGTTATTAATTTCCCATTTACTTTTGTATAAAAGGTTGCGCTCAAGATAACTTAAATGTTAAAGTTATTGATAAAGTTGACGCGTTCATTAATTAGACAGAACGCTGCTAAATGCGAATATTATATTAATACAGGGTGAGCCAAAGGAAACTTTCCATCTCGCTAACTTCTTAATGAATTGATTTCCTGGAAGAATCCCGAAACACGCACCTTTTACTTTAAGGGAGAACGTGTCATCATGGTCAAGCATTGCATGCTGTATTATTTTATTATAATCTAGTGGCAAAAAGATAAATTTTCTTAAATGACAACATGGATCAAGTAACACATCATATCAGTGGGCTTTAGGCTCTATTTACAAAAACATATGATCTTTGGTAATATTTTTCACTATTGAAAGTTATGAGCTCTCGAACTAGCATCATTAGCAAAAAAGAAGTCGTGGAAACATCAGTATGATAAATTTAAATGTGCGCCCTTATGTTTTGTGATCAAATAGCCCCCAACCCCTGTGATGAATACATTAATGCCGCGAATTTCAGTTCACCATTACGGGTTCGGAAGGGGAAACTAGTGGGTTAAAACCTCGATGCCAAACACGGTGAATTAAATATCCAAAATTTATATCAATTTCACGAGTCGAATGCTGAGTTGGAACAATAACTGAAGTCCTACCCGCTAACTTCCAGCCAGGCATGATGTTTGGCAACGAGGTTTGAACGCACGTTCTTCCAATTCGCAACTCACAATGGTGAACTGAAATTCGCACCATTAACGTATTCATCACAGAAGTTGGTTGCTATTGGATCACACAACATGAGATAGCACATTTGAATTTAAGATAGTGATATTTCCAGGAGTTCGTTTACACTAGCGATGGGAATTGGAGCGCTGATAACGTTAAATAGCGAAAAAATATTGCCTTACCTACCAAGTTTCGCTTTATAATATTTTAGAGTTACAAACGAAATTTCAAGTAAAGTTTTGAGTGAAACTAGTAAATTATCAGCTGCTTTGGTAAATGGAGCCTTAAGACCATTGACATAATGTGTTACTTAATCCATGTTGTTTAATCTTATCTAAATTTATTTTAAGACCTTTAGGCTTCTAAGGCTCCGGTCGACCAATATTGAGACTTAGGAAAATTTATCTTTTCGCCACTAGACTACAATAGACTACAGCATGCAGTGCTTGACTATGATGGCACGTTCTCTCTTAAATTAAAAGAGTCGTGTATCACAATTCCTGCTGGAAATTAATTGGTTAAGAAATTAACTGGATGTCAAGTTTCCTTTGGCTCACCCAGTATTTATATAATATTCGCATTTGGCAGTGATCAGAGTAATTAATTAACACGCCAGCTTCATCAAAAACGTCAATCTCACATTTAAATCATCATGAGCGCAACCTTTTATACAAAACTGAATGGGAAATGAATAACTATAAAACATATGTTGAAGTTTTGCCTAGTTCCCAGGCGTTCAGCACAAAAAAAATCGAAAATATTTAAGTCCACTAACTCGTATACCGCGAACACCGAAACGTAGTACTTCAGGAGTGTTCATTTGAACACATCATCAATGCACTGTGCAAGTTTCATGTTCATTTTCGTGTCCCACCGGTGACAGTTAACTTGTTAGTGGCGGTTTCCCTGTTAGGCGTTTTATATTAGTTTCTATTGGAAGTTAACTAAATCAAAATCGTCTCTTAGTTATAGCAATCAATCAATCAATCAATCAATCAATCAATCAATCAATTAATCACTTTATTAATTTTCCTGTTCTCATGTGTAGAACATTACTGTTCCTGTGTTAAACATAATACAATGAAACTCATTAAATAAATCAAGCTATGGGGAATTAGACGAAACATAACCTAGAAACCAGATCGTTCTCGGCGACGACACATCGAGACACCTTCGCTTCAAACAGTGAAAATATTTTGAAATCGCTAAGGAAGAACTTCTAAGTGCATAGTAATGCGTTATAATTTAATTTTGAAGTAAGAAAATTCTGATATAAAATATCAATACGTAACAAGTTTATTCGTTTTTCACAATTGCAAACCTCTTTGATTCTAAATTATTTATTGCTAGCAAAGCCCTTAAAGGTCAAATCATTTTTGCTTAGAAAGCAACAATTTTCTGCAAGAAACAAATTAATTTCCAAACAGAAAACTGTGTTCCGTCTCTAAGCAAATGATCCGCTAATATACTACCAATTGGTATTAAAGAAAACATATTATTTTTAACCTTCACTTTAAGGCAAAAGTATTTGAAGCAAGCTTGCCTGAACAAAAAGCAAAAAAAAAAAAAAAAAAAAAAAAAAAAAAATGTTTTCCACACAAACTCACTCGCATTACTACCACCAAATAGCAAAGAACTGAATTTACCTTTTCCAACTGAAAATAAAATCGTTGCAGGAACAGAATTTAAGAAACATGTTTTTATTTGTTTTTCACTAGAAAAGAATATCCTGCTTTATGGAAAGGAACGTAGTGATTTTCAATGAACGACAAAACTATAACCACTTGTGTTTCTCTAATCGCGGAGAGCTTTCACGAAAATTATTTTACCTTAGACAGAATTGCCTGGCGGCTAAGGCTCAGATCCTCGATCCAAAAATTTACATTATTATTGTATTTAGAATAAAAATTACTTTTTTTCTTGTAGCTATTTTCTAAATCAGTACAATTGTTAGGACGTTAGTCCAAATATGTTTATTTAAAAGTTTTAAGTAGAGACACTTCTCTTTGCCAGTGGAAAATCGAAGCGATAATTTTACATAACTATAATCAATTAAATGATGCATAAATTTCAATTTTATCCTAGAAATAATTTCTAACTAGCTCGGAAATTTTAGTTTTGACTTTCATCACTAATAGAATCAAACTCAAAATTTCCTGTCCATTTTAGGTATAAGTATAAATGAGATTAACCTTCAGGTAGTTTTATCCTCCGTGAGGACATTAATGAAATCCATGAAATCCAAATTTACCACCAAACAAATTACTGTAAATTACTTAAGCACTCTATGAAAAACAGACGAAGCAATGAAGGTATCACCTACTGGCATCATTTCATTTTAAAGTTGAAGAACACCTTCTAAAGAATATTTTACCACATGTATTTAACAAAAATTTTAGCACAATTTTAATCCTGAAACACTAAATTAATCAAAACTATATATCATTTCATAGTTTAAGGAAAATTAAATACCTCCATATACCCTATCCATAATATCCTACGATCTAGTGAGGAAGGGAAATAGTCTAGGTGTGCCTGCGTTCAAAATGGAAGTGATTGGTATAAAGCTGATTTTAGTCTCATTTGACATGGAAACCATCTAGGATTGACAAAAAGAAAAGTCCGACGCTATCCCAGTAGGAATAAAGTTCCTGAAACTGACATACTGTATGTTTTTCTGTTCAATGACAGTTTATTGAATAACACTGTTTAGCAGCAAATCAAAGTTCCCTTTTTTATATTCTCGAAGAAGAAGATCGCAACATTTTACACAAACTACAATCCCTTTTCATCCCCTTTAAGTCCACGAGTTCATGAATATATACCGGCTGGCAAATAATACCATTGCTGTTTGACTGAAAAGATGAAAGTTAAAGTTAAAATTCTCCGAAAAGGAATAGCATTCATGGAGAGGCTGTGTTTGATGTTGACGAATGCTAACTTGCTGTGACTACTGAGCCGCTGGTCAAGATATTTTCTTTACGAACAGTATACATTACATTATACAAACCATCAGTGAGATAAACACCGATGTAAACATTTGTTATAATCTTTTAACTTCACTTATTAGTCAAAAAGAGTGAAAATTTGTAAGCCTATTTTGACCCACTCTCACATATCCTATCGCCTTTAAACTATTCTCATGTACATATTTTGGATGACAATAAGCTGTCATTGAAACTATATCAGAAAAAAAAATTCATTCATAGTTTTGGACGTATCCGCGCCAAATTTGCTAAATAAACAATCAATACAATAGGAAAGTACGAACCCGTTTGTAAGAACACATATGTGAGTCTTGCCAAGCTGTTTTAAAATTCAAATTATACAAATCTATATCACTTCACTGATTTATATTAAAAGTTCTCATACATGTGCATTTGTTACTCAAGACGGTCATACAGGCACTTCGGATACCACAGCCAATTCAATGGTTATGTTTGCCAACTACATTCAACATTTTGTTAAAATTACTTCTATATCGTTGTTCATATCTTCACTAAACTTGGATTTTGGCTATTCGAACAGGTCATAAAGGTCTTGCGGGGCCTGTAATTGCATTTTGTTTCTAAATCCTACTGTTTAGTTAAAAAAAAAAAGTTGCCAATGGATTTGTCTTGGGCTTCAACACTACAAAAAATGCATTGAGAAATTAGACTGCTGGAAACTAACCCAGATAGCGCAAATGTCCTAGGGATGTCTCAGGGACGTCCTATACTACCGAATCGCATCCCGGGACATTCAAGAGATCCGTAACACGTGCTTTGGATATCCTGCTGTGTTATCCCAAAATCATCCCGATGCGATGTTCTAGGAACGTCCTAAAGTGCTGCACTATATCCCGAGATGTGGAGGAGATCTGTCCATGGACGTCCTATTGTCATATCCCAAAATCACTTTAATGGGTTGTCCGTTGGATGTCCCACAGAAGTCCTATGTGGACATGAGCAAGAATGCATTTGCTTTGCTTTTTTTCTGATCAAGGAATGTCGATAGTTATTTGAGGAAATTTTGTTGACAATGTGACAAGGTCCAAAACAAAAACCAACGCCATCCTGACTTTTGTCATCAGGCGGGTTTTCTCATCAGTCACAATAATTAAATTACCTTCACACTTAGCCACAGCCAGCCTCCCCACCTTTCGTGCATTCTTATTCCCATTCCTATATCGACCTGAGCAAGATGTGCAAACACCATTAAAAGTTAATCAAGTTTTGTACGAAATACGTAACGCGATTCAACTCTCGATTGTTTTCAACGTTGCAGTTTACGATGCACAACTGTTTCTGTTATAAACTTTGGACGTCGCAGACTTTGGATACACAATGGGTAAGTACGCGAGTTCGATCCCTGTGGTAGACTAACCTGACTCAGGATTTTCAGGGTTTGCCACAGTTTCACCGGGCAAATGCCGGGCTATTAGCATTTTTCACGCTCGATATGCACAACTGTATACACACTCTGTTAACAGCCTGTTGAGGTTATATATATCACTCGGAAAGTGTTCAGTAGCCTAATGGAGACGATCAAGGTAATCGAGCGGCTAAACGCAAGTGTCTTTCGACTACAAGATCGAATGGCTATACGCGTGTGATTTTTACTTAGATTTAAGGGAAAATAAGTTACACAAAGTAGAACAAGTTAGAACGAAGAGTGCTAGTGTACCGTGGATCAAAACCCAGTCAGTTCAAGTTTCATTCATTTTCCAAAGGAACATTACATTTTTTTTCCTTTCTGCTTTCGAAAAATACTCTTTCCCAATCAAATAGATTAGGAAAGTCAGATTAGATTTTCTTTCTTTGTACAGCCTGGAAAATTCATTATAAAATTCTCAGATATAAGTTAGAAAATCCGGTAAGATTGATTTCTTATCATAAGCGATATAAACACCAAACATGGTGTTACAATACACTAGTTTGTCTACAGTTGTGTATTTTCGGCTCTAGAAAAAAGTGGTCAGTCCGTTGCACTGAAAGTGGCACTCTTTCAGCACTACCATGTTTAAGATAGCTATGAAAGAAGTGTATGACATTTGAATCTCAATTTAAGATATTTTGTACCCATTTGGTTTTCCCTGTACCCTTCAATACGTAAGGTTGTATTATACTTCGTTTCCAGATTTTTCTTGTTCTCCTCTTACGCACTCACTTATCAGTTCCTTAATCAAAAAGTAGCATACTTTATAGTTCATGGATTAACTGAGGGTTCGACAGTTGTTGTCTGCAAACGCAGACCATAACACCAAAGGTATGCCACATTACCATACTACCAAGTGTCAGAAATGTAGTGAATTACCAAACGGAACAGGATGAGAAAGACAAGTCCACATAGCAGCCTTCATAGTTCTAAAACAATATCCCATCCGTAATTCCAGCGTCAAATTAAAGCGCTTCTACAGAAACAGCCTTCGTATCATAACAGGTATAGTAAAATACTCATGAATGTCAACATGCTCGATAGTCCAGGGGTTAGAATAACGAGCTTCAAATCAGAAGGTCCAGGCTTCAAACCTGGCTGCAGACATATGGAAAATTTACATTCAGCAACATGAAGGCAATGAACTAATTCCAACTAAATGTGTATACTAATAAACAACAATTTTTCCGTTCTCGATTTTCGCCCACAGAAATTTCACTCATGGGGATTGTCCTGTAGACATCCCCAGTCATGTCCTGAATGCATCCCACGGGCAAATGCGGTATTTTCACTGGACACTTGGTTGTCCATGGTAAGTATGCGGGATACAGAAGGTCGTCCCCCTTTGAAATCCCATATGTATACCATCACGTTCTGCAGGCTCCCTATGGGATTTTTAGTTTCGGGACCAAGGCGGACATTTAGTCGTCCTGTGAATGTCCTAGGGAAGACCCATTGGACGAATATGACGTTCCTTGGACATCCAAATGTCCCGGGCAGGACGTCCCTTGAACGTCCATGGGGCGTCGTTGTACTATCCGAGAAGTGGAAATACACCATGAAAATAAATTTGGTAAACTTTATTTTTATATGGGTCAGTCTAGTAACTTTGGACTTCGGCCCGTCACGATTCACCTTTAGCTGCTAAAATCCACACCCATTCCCTAGCCGGAACTCGAATCCGGAACCTTCGAGCCGATAGCCTACGACCGCAGACCGCTCGGCCACCCGGCCGGCAATACACCATGAAACAACGACGTTGTAGCAGAAGTGGAAAGATCAAATAATTTATAGTGTATAATAAAGAATGAATTTCTCAAAGACAAAAAACATATAAAATAGTTTATAGTGAAACTTTTTATTTAAAAAGGCTTTTATTAAAATGTACAATACGAAAAATTGCTTTGATACGGTTACACAGCCTAATGACTTCCGTAGATTTTCCTAATACGACTAAAAATAAAAGGGTGCGGTATAAATATTGAATACGGGGCTGGAAACAAGTAATGGCAACATACCCATACATTGCGAACCATTTATTACTCAATTAGCGGACGGTTACGTTCCTTCAATATACAAACCAACCATATTTATGACTTGCTGCCACACTGCTGGAAGAAGTTGGATCAGTAACAGTGCCGTTTCTATTGATGTTTACAAAAGAGAACCTAATTGCTTGCAGGATGGTGATACCCAAGAACGTGGTGTAGCTCTATAGCGTTCGTGTTTCGTACCTATGTGACTAATTCACTTGCCATCCAGCGCCAATCCACTTTCAGAAGGAACTGAAACAACTCCACGTACGAGGCATCGAGAATAGGATGCCCTGAATGCGGAGAAACATCCACACTCACGTCCTTATTGGAACATTGCTACTTAACGGACAAGCGTCCGATATGACAAGGTTTTATTGTCACAGGCTTCTTCATGAACCACATGATATTCCCTCGCGTTTCTGCCACAGGTTACCTCAATCCTAATCAATGCACGCTGCTTCAACTTGAAAAACATAGCTTTAGCGCTCGACCTTTCCACTAGAAACGCTTAGAATAGCGACGTCCTCTCTTTCTTATATGGGATGCGGAGACAACATAATTAGTGTATTGAGGATTTTTGATGGGTGTCCTGAAGAAATTTTATGGGTGTCTTGGAGATATTTTATGTGTGTCCTGGAGATATTTGATGGGTGACCTGGAGATATCTGAAAGGGTTTCTGAAGATATTTGATTGTTGTATTGAAGATATTTGATGGGTGTCCTCAAGAAATTATATGGGTGTCCTGGAGATATTTGATGGGTGTCCTGGAGATATTTGGTGGGTGTCCTGGAGATATT
>JAGDQP010055128.1:2338-13204 GCA_022664845.1 Lepisma saccharinum
GAATGATTCTTGCACAGTGTCACTTCAATTTATTTTAATTAATATTTAATATTGTAAACTGACAACTCTAACTGTATTTTCTTTTATGTCTAAATTAATGGTCTTGTGCATAAGAAATAGCATGACTTCCAGTCCTCCGCCCCTCAATCTTCCCTCCTCCTTCCGTCCTTTTACCCTTTCCACCTTATGACTAATTATTCGCCTCCGTACTCTCGTCATTTAATAATGACGGGGAGGCACTCGAGTTAGATCTCCGCTGCCGACCAACGTAAGTGAGAATTTTCAGAACTTTTCTGAGTTCCATTAAGGGAATACCGGGATGGCCCCTCAACTAAGACTACGGCTACTAGCTTATCTATCCCTGCTCTCAAATGAGCGACCGCCGATGGAGTTGGTTAAAGCAATATCGCCAGGACGACCCAGGTTCTATTCTCGCTCGCGCCAACGTCTTTATTTCTTTTCTAAAGAGTGATCAAAAGGGCACGCAACCCCTGTAATATTTGTTTTCGATTGTGTTGCAGGTGATTGGTGCTGATAGTTGAGGTAGGAAGCAATGTAGAGGTCCACAGCAGGATGGTGTACTCACTTGAGGAAAGTTTCTTCGTTTTGGAACAACACATACGGAGTTTGAGTAACGGAACCACGTCTCCTGAGAAGACACCTCCGAATAATTCAACAATTAAACGTCTGTATGATAACTCCAAGAGAACAGGGATTGTGGTTGATGCACCCCGAAGTGCTAGACCGAAAGTTCTCACAGAAGACAAAGTAACGGATATCAATGCAGCAATGGTCATAAGTCCGCATAAGTTCCTGCGCAGGTTGTCTGGCCAGAGTGGTGTGTCTTATGATACAGTCAGAGCTTTCTACAGTAAAACGCCAGAGGATACTATGTGGCAACATAGCATCAGTGGAAGCCTGCCGACTGATATACAGTAGTATGTCGTCTGCTGTGTTAACGATGACTGGGAACTTCTGAAAGGATTCTAATAAATAGCACACAAAATGTTAGGTTTTAAACATTTTGTGAAATATGTTGAATGTGATTTTAGATTCATCCTCTTCGTACGAGGAGGACGATAAAATGATTTTAGAATACTTAAATTCGAGGTGCATTCCAACAATCCGAATACGTCCAAACTATTTTGAAAAATTAGAATGATATTGATTTCTTTACAAGGTTCAGACTTACGAAAGAGACCGTGAAAGAAATAGTTCCTCCAATTGATGACATCTTGGAAACACCTACTAACAGGCACATTTTCCTGCGAAGGTCGTCGTAGAGGACGGGCGTGCTTTCTCCTGCTCTCTGCTAGGGGTGTCCATAATGAAGTGACTGTGAATGTGTTTTCAAGTGTTTTAAAGCTGCAAAGTCTAGTGAAATTTCTTTTGTCGTTGCAGATCATCTGTGCAAGCAGCTAACTTTATTTGTGTTGTGTGTGTTTGTTAAACTATGGACATCCCAAATAATGAATGGAAAAAAAGTAGAAGATGTGGTACAGGTGTTTCAAAGGAACTAAATGAACAATTTAGCGACTTGGACGAGAGAATTGCTCTCTCTTTCGCCAGCGAGAAGGTACTGGACATGATAAGAGATTCGCTAACTAAAGTCATCTTCACTGTAGTGGAAGAAGCAACGAAAAACGCAAAGTCTTTGATGCTCTTGAGTCTTGAGTTTGACGCTCAACTGTCGAGCATGCAAGCATCAATGAAAACTGTCAAGAAGAAGATAAATTATTTAGAACAGTATGATAGGACGCTTAATCTCATCGTACATGGTGTAAAGGAGAGTGAAAACAATGACTGTGACAAATTAATACTGGACATTCTACACAACAAAGTGCAAGTTCCGATTGAAACATCTACAATGCAAATATCAGACTTGGAGCCGTCAGACGCAATGAAAAGTGTAGGCAATTGATTGTCAGATTCATCTCCTATAAAACGCGCCGAGATGTACACCAGAACAAAAAGCGGCTCAAGAACACTGCCCCTCAGATATCCAGAGAATCTCACTCGCACAAACCTTGAGTTATTTCGTGAGGCAAGAAAGTGTGGACTTTTCGAGCGTGTCTGGACAGCTGATGGTACTGTCCTAGCATTGACAAATAGTGGTGTGGTGAGGCTTATCAGTCTTGATGATGTAAGAAACCGTGGTAAGTGAAACTACACACGAAACTCGTATGTTTAGAATTAATCACCACTTGAAACTTAATATTCCTTATTTGTGTAATTTTCTCATTTTTAATTTATTATTTCTTTTAGAAACTTTCATAGTATTATTCGTATTTATTCACGTGTTTTAAATTTCTCTAATCTTTCATCTCTAACATGACAAGATACTATGAAAATCAGGACCTAACCTTAATTTTTATTGTGTATCATATTCTAAGTATTCTCAATTTCAGAATAATAATGTACATATACTTTGTAAAAACAATGATGGCTTTCCGTGTGTACTGTCCCTGAATCATAACTGTAACTCATTTGGACATCCCTCTCTGAGTGATGGGTGAAGAGACCGATAGACTAACAGTAAGAGTTCCCTATTCCACCCGCATGTTTTTCTCTTCCCCCTCGCATCCCTCTTCACCAACTACAACTTCTCAAGTTCCGAAAGGGCGAGCTGACACAGAAAATAGCACATTCGCTGCTTCTGAGGTCAACAACCAACCAGTCATCCTGAGTGACACAAATAGAAGATTTCTTAAGAATTTATACCCTTGTTTGGAAGACGTAAAGATAATAGACACAGCTAATGATATTTCTGTAGGGCACTTGAACATGCGTAGTTTACGCCATAAAGTTGACAAGATTGCTACTTCGAATTTAGTTTAATTCACTTGTCTGGCTATAACGCAAACTTAGATTGATTCATCGATTCCGGACGAGAATGTTAAATTAAATTGTTTTAAGATGTTCTGATTAGACCGTGATGTCTCTAGGAGGGAAGGGGGCCATTCTCTATATTAAGGATAATTTAATTAGCAACCTAGTATTTAGTGTAAGCAATATCGATATTGAAGGATTGTGGGTAAATGTATGTATTTGTAATAATTACAAAGTCTATACTAATTTGTCGCGTTTACCAAAGACCCAAGTTTACGGCGGAGTTTAATAAAGCATTGGGATCAATATTTCAGTCGCTTCCGAGTAACTACTACTCAATTTTAGTTGGAGACGTTAACTACGATCTCGTTATCCCCTCTACTAGAGATACATTTTTTCGATCTAATGGAGTCCTTAGGTTACAAGCAAATTGTTACAATGCCAACCAGAATAACTGATACTACACAAAGTTTAATTGACAATATATATATATACAAACAATGACTCTTTACACACAAAAACAACCACTGTTATGCATGATTTGAGTGATCATTTTTTCACATATACTACATTGCATGCAACATGAAATAAAGCACTACGAGTTCTTGTAACAAAGCGCACATATAAGCATTTTAGTGAGGAAAAAATTGCTGAATACTGTTCGTATCTTCCTTTCTACAAATCAAATAACATATCAGACATTAATAAAAAGGTTGCCTTTCTTACAAGCTTGATTTGTGATGCTCTTGATATTTTTGCGCCAATAAAAACTTGTTGAATACGTCCCAGTAGAAGACTTTGGATCGACAACTACTTACTCAAACTTATTTCAATTAAAAACAGAATATTTAAGCAGGCTAAAACTATGGGGGAATACTCATGGGATCAATATAAAATGATTAGAAACTGGGTGACTAAAGAAATAAAGCAAGCAAAAAGGACGTATATTTTGAACCAAATTTATTCTGGTCTGTATACTACCAACATCGGCTCTTTGACTCTCTCACGGGGCGCGAGAAAAACAGTACTGATATCCCGTTAATAGAAGTAAATAATAAAATAATAACAGATAAGGAGGAAATTGTGAATTTCATTAATTCTTACTTTGCTAATATAGGGACCAACATATGTAATGAATTAAATGGAAATCGGATGCGCAACAATAACACCACGTTCAATGACTCGGCAATTATGTATAATGACTCCCCCCGGACACAGCGATTTCAATTTAAACATGTCTCCACTCTAACACTATTTTTAAAGTACTCACAGGACTTGATGTTAAAAAAGGTTGTGGAGTTAATGGGATTAATAATCGTGTATTACGATTTTTCCACCGTGGATATCAGAACCACAAATGGACATAATAAATTATTCTCTTCATAATAGCACCGTTCCTAACGCTTGAAACATGCGGTAGTCACTCCCATATTCAAAGGAGGATCGCACACTAGTATTAACAACTATATGTCTATTTCTATAACACAAGCTCTTAGTAGAGTGCTTGAAAATGTGGTTGGTAGTCAATTAGAAGAACATATAGAATGTAACAATCTCGTACCCAAGAAACAGTATAGCTTTCGCAGAAACCGCTTCACCGAACTACTGCTACTAGAATTAATCACGAAGTGGCGAACACATACGAGATGTTAAAGGAAAAAAACTACATAGGTTTAATTTCTTTAGATATCAGCACAGCATTTGATACTGTGCAACCTCATTTATTGTTGAACAAATTATATGGCCAGTTCAATTTATCTAATAAAGCCTGTAAATGGTTTCAAAGTTACCTACATAATAGAATAATAAATACCAAACTTGGTAATACTATTTCAAAATGTGTCGATATTTAAATTGGGGTACCACAGGGATCAATCCTTGGACCCAAACCATTTAACTTATTCATTAATGATCTTGCACTATCTACAAAAAAATATGGAGGTTTACTTGTATGCTGATGATTTTATCTTATTTTGCTACTCTAATTCTTTAGATCAATTAACTAATACTACTGAAACTAACATTCCAAGTGTGCTTAACTGGTACAACACAAATAATCTAAAAGTAAACACAGCAGAAACACAAGCATTAATCTTATCAACGAACAACTGCACACGTTCTGTAATTGACAGAGAACTTCAGATAGGAAACAATAAGATATCTACAAGTGTTACATTGAAATATCTATGCATACCCCTTGATTCTAAATTATCGCTTACGTAACATGTTAAAAAATATGCTCCTGCTTCTTTTATTACTTGATTCTTTCAGTAATGAAACGCAAACGTAATCTCCTATAGTTGAGTTGAATGGGGATACCATCTTCTATAGTTAAGACAGAAACTTGGAAATATCCTTTAGGTAAATGCCTATTTGTTATTCATTAAATTTGTATAGATGTAGTATCGAAACTTTAAAGACTCAATCATCTCCCAAGCTGAATCCTTATCTACCACTGACTATCGTTAAGTGATGTTCACTGTATAGAAACCATTTCCTGGCATATGCTAGACTTCTTCAGTTACCCTTAGTCTACTGTTCGAGAAATCGAAAAAATTCACGGAATTTCACATGCTAAAACAAATCTTAGAAACATATCTATTTGCAATAACTCACTAAATTGTCTACTTAACCTACATGGGGAACGAGTACTAAAGTATACGTGACGAATATCAATATCTGCTTATAAAAATGTCGATCTGAAAGAAAAATCTTAAACTTATCATTTAAACTTGTTTCAAGTTTAAATGCCGTTTGATCGTAATATATTATTGAAAATTGTGAAGCAACCAACTAATAAGGAACTCAAAAAACATTTTTCTTCTGTATTGTCAATTTCTCTCTTTAATTATTAATTATTTGTGCATTTGAAAGAAGTGTCAGTTGGCGCCCAGTTTAACGGGCTCGAAATTCGAGTGGATTTCGTGGTAGTTAAAATGCTTGTTCCAGGGAAATTTTGACATGTTTTTGAGATGAACCTTATTTCAGGATGGAGAACGACAAAGTGAAAGATGTATCCCAAAGAAGTACCCACTGTTGGGGCAAAGGATGAAGTTGCCCCACCAGAAAAAAGCATTAGGCAAATTGAGAAGCGTAAAAGGGAAGAGATAACCAAACAGACGGAGGAAGGAGCAATAAGGAATGAAACTGACGTGTCCAGAGGGACGAAAAGGATCCAAGCCTTTTATTATTACAGTAGAACATCAGCTGCCTAGACAAGAAGTTCAGCAGCCTATACCATAAAATCAGTATTTTGAACCAAATATTTAAAGAACAGGACGATACATTAGACCAAAAATTTAACGATTTGAGAATATATCAAAAATAAAAGTTCAACTCATGGAAGACTGACATCTACGAAAAGGTAAAGAAATATCGGGAAGATTGTCCATCTGGGTTTAACAAAATAAAACCAGATAACAACGCTGTTAATGGAGAACTCGAAAAAAATATAGAAAATACCAACAGCAGGTTTGCGGTGGTAGAAAGTGGCTTGGAAAAGAATGAGAGGTGTACAAACTATAGAGAAAATCATTAATATGGATAAAGAGTAATTCAAAGGACATAGATCAGATGAAAGAGAAGAAGCATCCAGCAGCATTTGAAGGAATATTGTAGAGAAATACCAACAAGGGAAGCACCGAGGCAAACCACTACCATGGGGGAAGAAGAACACCTGGAAACTCATCCCAAAACATATGAGGAGGTATATAATGATTAGTCCGAAATTACCAGCATCATGATGATTCCCAGAAGAGAAAGAACGAATTTTGTACAGCGATTGATGAACATTTTGAAAAGTAAGAGGACAGCCAAAGAAGTGAAGATTGAAGACTACAACCATGTTCCCAGATGGAAGGCAACATCTCCGAAGGAAGTTCGACGAAATATCTGGGAAAATTAACTCACTATTTTAAGATCGTACGTGCTGGAGAAGAAGATTACCAGTTCATATTAGGAAGAGCAATAGCAGGTAGTGCGGAAGGATGGTTTCATCTGATAAAGAACCAAGTACACAATTACCGAGACTTTTGATATAAGTTTATATAGAAATTACGCCAGTAACAAAAGCATCGAGTGAAACAGAAAGGCGGTAAATCATTAACGCATCGATTCGCCACATGTAGAGAGCCTTGAATAACAGGTAACACATTTTATTATCAAAATGACCCGCATTGACCCTGATATGACGGATGAATAACTATTTATAGAAGTTACAAGCGTACTTCCATATGGATTTTAAAAGTTAGTAATGTATATCAATAAAAACACTACCAAGGGCCTATTTCGATTTCTGGGGAAACAGGATAGTATTCACAAGAAAGAGTAATGGTAATCGATTTAATAGCCTTAGAAATTCAGATGGAAGAGAACAACCGAAGACCAATTATAACAAAGGAGGAAAAGAGTACCAGAATAACAGCGGCTACTGTAAGAAAGACGGAAGATGGTCCAATCAGAATAACAACTCCCAGGCAAGGAGGAAATAGAGATTTCCAGGGGAGAAATTACAAACAGAATCAAACAAACGCATATGTACCATAAAGCGGAACGAAACCATTACCAATCAATTGGAGACTGGCAAGTTCTACTCAATCCAATGAAGCTGTGAGCAAGGCCTGTATGAAAGGTGTCCAGTCAGGAGAAGTGGGTAATCGGACCGAACATATATTCTTCACCTTCGAATATGTTCATAGGGTTGGTCCGGTAGAAAAATTACCCAAAATAAAGATGGAAGTCGGCGGTATACCAACAGACGCCCTGTTTGATACCGGAGTTTGCTCCTCCTTGATAAGGATATCATTGTTTTAGATCAGGATTAAGAAATACTCACATACAAAATTAGATGTTATCGGAGTAGAGAAGGTTATATTAATAACCGTTAATGGAAGTGACCTAAAGATAAAGGGAAATATTAATACCAATGTTGAAATGACTAAGAACTATAAACTGAATTTAGATATGATGGTAGTCAAAAACGTCCAATTCGACATCATCGTTGGTCATGGTCATTTGACTTCGTTCTGTGGATTCGTCTTTTGAGACCCGTCCTGAATATCATCAACACACTTAATATCTCGTTCCAACGAATTGACGCGGATATGAACAGTGCTCTAGGAATTGTTGAAGCTCTGGAAAATACCATCCAAAACCTTAGATCACTTGATCACTTCAAGACAATATATGAAGGTTCCATGGCTGAATGCGAGAAGCATGGAATTCTTCTTTCTTCAAAACGCCAACCCCAGGTCAATGTACGCTACGATGACAAACTTTCAACAAAAAATTTGAGTGCAAGGGAAGAGGAATCACGAGCAGCATACTTTGCTGTGCTGGATAGAGTCCTCGTTGGTATAAAGGAGTTCTTCTTCCAAAGATGTCGTTCTCTTCTACAGGCCATCCAAGAATGGTTGATGCAGGAATCGCCGGCTGAAGATATCTGATAGTTCGACGTAGATTATTCTGTTTTGGAAGATGAAATTGCCTTGTTGAGAAACGACACGCAGTTTTCTGAAGCTAGAACCATTTCCTTGTTGGTGTTTCAGATCTGCAGCGAAAGCTGGTTTTTACCCAACAGTAAGGTCAATTATACCCAGTGTTCGATTTGTGCAATTTCCAGAGAGGGGGGAAGAAATATTAAGATATGTATTATACGGCATTTTGGGATCGTCCATATCCCAGGTTAGAGGTATATATCTGTATAAGTACCAGAGAAGATTCTTGCCGAGAGGGGGATAATCCCAACCATCCCCGCTACAAATCGAACACTGATTATACCAAATGGCCGCTCTTCCGGTGGCGGTACGCGAGACCGAGAAGTACGAGCTAGACATTTTAGTGATACAAGAATCCGGTGGGAGGGTCAAGATAGCATCCGACAGGGCAAGTACACTTTCTACTATTATGAAACACAGTCTCACGATTTCGGAACAGGATTCCTCATTAAGAACAGTATCCTTCAGGCAGTTCAGAATATAGAATTCGTAAACGAAAGACTAAGCAGAGAACGTTACGATATATACTCGATGGGGTAAACTTCGGCCGAGGTGGCTAATAATAACGACAAAGATATATTCTATGATGAGCTAGAAAGGCTGTTTGACCGATTACTGAAGTATAACTCGAAAATTGTGTTGGGCGATTTCAACGCAAAGGTAGGGAGGGAGGAAAAATAGACCTACTATAGGCAAATGCAACCTCCACGAAAAGACCAACAACAATGGAGAAAGACTGATAACTTTCGCGATTTCGAGAAACCTACTGGTAAAGAGCATGTACTTTGAACACAAAGACATACACATGGGAATCTCCGGACAGCAAAGCTCTTAACCAGATCGATCATGTTTTAGTAGATAGACGAAGATACACCAACATAATGAGCGCCAGGTCGTACAGAAGAACGGAAGGTGACACCGACCATCAATTAGTGATCACAAAAGTGAGGGAAAAGTTATGCATCGCAAACAGAGAAAGCAAGGGATCATGCAACTGAAATTCGAAGTTAAACGATTAAATAATCCGAGCATAAAAGCAGATTACCAACTCGAACTCTCAACTACGTTCGAAATCTTAGCTGACTCTAGTAATAATGATAATAATAATGAAATTGATATCAGTAAGATGTGGGATACAATTCGTCAAACAGTTAAGAGCACAGCGAAGGAACGTGTAGGTGTGAAGAAACAACAGAAACACAAGCCTTGATTTGATGAAGAGTGCCTTAAGCTTCATGAGGAATGAAAACAAGCAAGGCAGCGATAGCTAAATGGTAAAAGCGAAGCAAATACCAACCACTACAGTAACACGAAGCGAGAATGTCTGACGCAGAAGATTCAGGAGATAGAGGAAAACGGCAAGAAAGACAAATAACATACCATATCTATACAAAGGGATAAACTCGTTAAGAAAAGGTTACCAACCGAGGTTAGGAATGATTAGAAATCAACTTGGAGATCTCGATGTGTGAAAAAGTTATTTCGATAATCTTCTTAATGTACACAACGGGGAACAAACAGCGGAAATTGAACTCTATTCCGCAGAACCATGGATACCCGAACCTAGCGGGATCGAGATCGAAATGTTGGTAAATAAACTGAAAATTTTCAAATCACCAGGAATAGACAATATTCCAGCCGAATTAATTAAAGCTGGAGGAACGGCACTAATCAAGGAAATACATAAATTGATAAGTGCTATATGGAGAAAGGAGGAGCTTCCAACGGAACGGAAAACCTCAATAGTAGTTCCGATTTACAAAAAAGGCTATAAATCGGACTGTAATAATTACCAGGGAATCTCGTTACTTCCAACCTGTTACAAAATATTAAGTAATATTCTGTTAACACGCCTAAGTGTATATGTAGATGAAATATTTGGAGATCACGAATGTGGATTTAGAAGAAATAGATCCACTTTGGACCAGATTGTCGCCTTTAGAAAAATTTTGGAGAAGAAATGGGAATACAAGGGGACAGTTCACCATGTATTCATTGATTTTAAGAAAGCATATGAATCTATCAAAAGGGAAAAGTTATACAGTATTCTGATACGATTTGGAATTCCGCAAAACCTGGTTCAACTAGTGAAGATGTGTCTCAGCGACCCCATAAGGAGAGTACCGATAGGTAGTAATATGTTAGATATTTTCAAGCTTCGCAACGGATTGAAACAAGGCGGCGCCTTATCACCACTGCTGTTTAATTTTGCGTTAGAATATGCGATTTTAAAAATTAAAGGGGACAAAAAGGGACTATCATTGAATGTTTTGAATCAACTGTTCGTCTACGCGGATGATGTAGATTTAGTAGGACACGATATAGATGCACTACAAAGCAACATCGATGTGTTAGTAGAAGTTTGCGATGAGATATAGGTCTACAGGTAAAGATAGATAAAACAAAATACATAATAACAAGCCGAAACACAGGGAATAGTAGAGTAACAACAGCCTCGCACTCCACATTTGCATATTTTAATTAAAAACTAAAATTAAATTGAGCTTAACTCTTGCGTCTTACCCCTTTCCCCGGCTAGGAA
>JAGDQP010055130.1:0-13204 GCA_022664845.1 Lepisma saccharinum
ATAAATATATATATCACAGGCGAATATAGAAATAATTATTCAAAGGAAAGTGCCAGTAATATTACTTCCATCAACTGGGATTTTTATCGGTCTGTCGCTTCTTATCTGATCTAGATTTTTCGTCGTTCTGTTGACTTTTATCGGAACTTGGTATTTCGTAAATTCGTTTATCATCCTCCTCCTTCGCACCTATTTCTTTTAGAAGCTTTGCTGCTTCTGTATTCGCCTGAAAGACAAAATAAAAAAAGGTGTAATCCTCGAAATAATAATAATAAAGAATACATGAAACGAAATACATTTCGTAAAAATATATTTAAAAAAAATCAAAACACAAACAGAAGAACAATGATAATACACTTAACATTTTTTATTTTCATTTCATGATAAATCTCATCACTTAAAAATAAGGAATGACACGCCACGAAAATCACAGAGCTCCTAAAGAAAGCGAATAGATAGCTAACAGAGCTGCCATTCGTTTGCATAGGAGGGTCATTGCTCGTCAATTCAACACACCTTCTTTAGCTCACCATCTCAGATTTCTATAATTTTTGGCGTATTGTTTCTACCCATCGAAATTAAAAACACGAATATTTTATTTTTTTGTAATCTCTGAAGGCCAGCAGAACAAAAATCACTGCTTCAAACATCAGAAAAAAAATATTTTTTGATATATTCCGCGGGTACAAGCAATAAACCAAAAATCACAAATTCGAGAGGGTAAGGTAGAATTTTGTTAAAAAAAAGTGCGCTGATTTCACATGGAATGACCCAGCAATAATTTCTTTACACTAGCCACTTTTTTCATAGAGCACTGGGAACACCTCAAAATGCAAAAATTGGGCCTACAGTCTAAGTTTTGATGTGATCAGTAAGGCCAGAAAAATCAATGTTAAAGTCACGTTTACAGTATAGAATGCAGTTGGAAAAACGCGATTTTCATTGCTTTTTCTGCTGTTAAAAGTATCAAATCTGCTTTAAAAAAAAAAAGTCATGTGAGTCCTACTCGGACTAACACATTATTTTGCATCAAAATAAGCACAGAACGCACCAGAATACCAACGAAAATCGCATTGTTCCAATTACATACAAGGAGTTACTATTGATGTTGCCTTACACACAAGTTTGCAGCCTGTGCAATTGAAAGTGCAAGTGCTGCCACCGTATAGGTCGGTGTAAATTAGGGTACTTTTAAGGACTTCTTTAACACAATACGGGACTTTTCGGTGCCAAAAAAAAAAAAATCTTTGTGCTGAATGGTGTGTGTTGTGGAGGAGGACGACGTTTTTCTATTTGTAAGGCAACGGTCACCCTTCTCCCCAACGAGCAAAAGTATATTAGCTGATATATAACAATGGAAATATTTAGGACCTATAGGGCTTCTTAACTGCAATCATTCTTTGACTAACAATTGGGAGGAATGAAAACTCCCTGAGACCACTGCTCGGAACTTTGGTTTCCTTAAGGAGTTCTTCCAATTCGAATTTCAAAATGAAATGGTACATCTGCCTCCACTTGAAGTAGTCTGCATTAATCATAAGACTTTCAGTATCAACATTCACTGGAACGGCTTTCCTTATTTCTATCGTATCACGAACACTCTTCTGATTCTTTTTCTGGTTGCAGACAATGAAAACATTTCAAAAGTGGTTTGCGGAACGAAGATTTTATGATAATATGTTTAACAGCAGTCAAGTAACGATTTCCATTTCTCGGGAACATTTATATTTCTTCTTCAAGATGATTTTCTTCAACTCTGCACTTCTCTATCCCCAGGTCGAAAGCAAGAGGCTACTACTACTTTCTTCAAAATCATGCCCTGCAATGCCCCTGAAATATTTTTACAAATCTTTCCTAGCAAAGTTCTGACAAGACAATTTATTTCACCGTACAAGACGTGAACATACGAGCCTGTCTTCAATATTCCGGCAAATCTTATAACCTTTGCCCTAGTAGTGCCAAAGATATAACTTTTCATCTATATCTGGCAACACCCCTATCTCTGACACCACCCCTGCAATCTGGATAAATGATATGGGTTAGAGCTAGTCTGCCCGAGACCTTTCCAAAGACACCTCAACCACCTTCCTAGCCTTAGTAATTCCTGAATTGAAAGTCGTCAACAGACGGACCAAGCACGCGCATAAGCCTTCACAGCTCTCAAGCCTAAAAAGGAGTCTTACGCTATACTAGCAGACGTATACTACGTCACTCTCTCCTAACCAAATCTTATCACAAAAGATTACTCAGTGCAAAGAGAATGAAAGTCGAACGTTAGAAGGCAGAAAAGTGTTACAGTCTGAGGAATAATATTTATTACACTTTACGGACGGTCGTGTAGGTATTTGTATCATATTTAAAATCAGCTGGGTTGGCGCACAAAGTTTGCAGGCATGCGCAAAAAAATACTATTCAAAATCATAAATATTGCGTTTATGAAACAAAATGCAGGATAAACGCTAATGTGTTTATTTGAAAGCAATATTTTAGTAGGGACTAAAATATAATACAAAGTTTTCCAATCGAAAAAAAGAGGAAGGAGAGAGAGAGAGAGAGAGAATTGACTAGAAAATATTCGTAGACGATTGCTATAATTGTTTTCCTTCGAGGCGTTCAAATTAAATACAAATTATACCTTCTAAAACAGTATGTAAATTATTTATTTAAGCGTTTTATACAACAAAAAATAAAATTAGTAGTTACGTTCTCAATTCACCAAACGAATGCCGAAATTGTGCTTGTAATGTGCATCATCGCTTTCCCCTCAAAATTGCCTGTAGCCCCACTCTTATCGCTATAATCCTTTGTGGCATTAAGCTATAAATGAAATTTTCAGTAAAAGGTATTCCGAACTCTCTCTTTCTCTCTCACTAGATAATTTATGTGAGAAATTGCTCGCATCGGAGGACCTAAGAAAACATCTCGTAGAAATTTTAAAAACCTACAAAACGTGACTCAATGTTACATTTAGGCTATAAATAAAGTAACAAATATACTCTGAATTTATGGGCCTTTGACACTTTTGGTTCAGACCGGGATAGGGTTGGGTAGAGGCTGGGGAAGGTATCGACAGGGTCTTACTGAAGGTTTCATACCTGCATTCGTCTGGTTACAGTGAGGGAAACCCCGGAGAACCTGAGGTTACCATTTTGCGTGTACTGGCTAATAAAGACTGCGCTATTTTCATTAGATTATGTACTGACTTTATTACAAAAATGCGTCTCTTCCTATAGTAATGCATGATGTATGCCTAATATTTCTATTTGAATTCCTTATCTTTTAACTGTATCTGCATGAATAATATGAAAAATGTTCTCAAAATAATTTTCTTCCGAGTTTTCAATTTAATGAATAGACTAAACGGGAAGACGCTATCTTGCTATTAATAAAATCTATATTTTTGTGTTCACTCCAGCAAAGATCATAACAATTCATGGAATAAAAGAAAAAAATCATTGAAAAGGGAATTCTTAATACTCCCTTTTAAATGACAGAAATCTAACGGACTACAGCTCAACTGTTGCTTCAAGGAAAAAAGACACCCTATCTTTCCTTAGTTACTGTGTGTAGTTCCTATGTTTTATTGCCGCGAACAACCATCTCCATCCCCCTACTATAGAACTGCTCTGTATCAGGGAGGCAGGGATTTTAACATGGACACAAACGGGAACATCTGTTTACCTTTTTATTTTACTCCTACTGTTATGGCAGTTTCCAAACGAAAAGCATTTTCATGCGCAGCGAATGACATACAAGTATTCAACGTGCTTAAACATCAAAGAGATTTTCAAGGGCAAAGCACTTGTCTTTTCGAAACCACTTTATTTACCAAAATAGTTCGGAACTAGAATGGTGATTGGTGGGTGCATCAATGCACCTCTTTCGTGGCCCTCGTGATGTTTTGAAGGGAGTGGGCAGAGAGGGAGGGAGGTATTGTAAAAACCCTTCCGCCCGGGGACATTTCTTCCCTTCTAATTTACCGTTATTTGAACTAAAGTTGTAGCTCGCGAACTAGAAACAAGCACGACGCATCTTGATGGCTACCACGTGATCAGAAAGGCCCTTCTGCTGCTATAGGGAGACCATCTCGGTCGGGAACTATTGAACTAAACGAACTGGTCTTTTGAACTGCTCTTTCCAACGAACTAGTCTTCGAAACGAACTGAACTGCCCATCCCTACTGGTAACAGTAATTCTAAATTACCATATTTTCACTCCACAACAAAATACTTTTAAAAAGAACTCAATATTTTATTGCAATGTTCCATGTATTTACACACACGTACACATTTGAATTGTAAATACAGTAGTATTGCTTATAGTAAACAAACATGCGCAATATGTGATGTAATGACAACAAACAGTGAGTGACACATAATATTAGCAAACGACAATAACAGCTCTACAAAGATGCAACAGATGGGGTTGATATCGACATGAAGATGGAGTCGAAGGAGGGACTTGGATGACCCCACCGGAAAGGAACCTATAAAACACCATGCAGCTCAGTCAACAGAGTAAAAAATATTACCGATTCAACGTTTTTTTTTTACCGGCATCACCGGCTTTTTTCCGCATCTATCAAAGACAAATCTTTTTCGCGCTTACCTATCATCTTTTTTCACCTTCTTTCTCTATCTCCGATATCGTGGTAAATGTCTTGTGTGGATAGAAACCTCTAGTTTGTACCCCATACCTATGCTTTAAAGTAGTTCCTACTTAACAGCATGCGAAGGATCATGGTATCATGGTGGTGATCCATACACTGGGGTGTTCCTTGGAGGGACCCGATTATCTTTGTATTTCTGTTTCTGTAACAGAGTATCACTCGCTCCTGGAACACTCCTTGACACACAGTTGACTACGCTCCTGGTGTTATCCTTGCATATACAGTTGGCTACGCTTCTGATATGCATTCTTTGTACCATATCTAATTTTACTCCCGTACACAGTTGGCTACGCTTCTGGTACGACACCTCATCCTATAACTTCTCGGCGAAGAACACCCAAAGAAGAAGAAGCCTATAAGCTACGCATTCATCCTGTAATTAGTCTCCTACGGGACGTTATTTTTATCAACTGATTCATTTTGTAATAAACTGGTTGTGGGCTAAAAGACCAAAATCCCGTGTATCTATTGTCTCTACCTCAGGTACACTACAGGATAATCATAAAAACATTACGTTATACTTACAACACGGTCATCATCTGTTCTAGCCGGAAAATCTCGTGCTTGTCGTAAATAGTAAATAGCCTGTTGCTTGTCGTTTATTTTCAAATATGATTTCCCAAGCATCAGCAGGTTCATACTACAGTAAAGAAGAAGAGAAAAGGCACGACTTTGTTTAAAAAAGGCAATACCAACTTATAATTATTCTAGCAGGTAAAAGTAGGCAGAATCACATAATAATAGCTGATTTACCTGGTTACTCATTATACTTAATCTATATATATATATAAATATAAGTATATATTTATTTATAATCTATACAAATCTACATGTGTACACCCTCCATGCCAAAAGAAACCGAACGTTTTAAAAAAACAAAAAAACAATGTACATTTTGGAACAAATCATTTTTATTAATCAATGTATTCCCCTTCTGCATCGATGCACACATTTGCACGCTCCAACAAGTTGTCAAACGACTTCTCCATGTCCTTTATTGGAATGGTCTTTAGGACGGCGGTCGTCGCCTTCTCAATGGCTTCAATCGATGCGTGCCACTTTCCTTTCATCGCCAAATGCAGTTTCGGGAACAGATAGAAATCGCACGGAGCGAGATCTGGTGAATAGGGCGGATGATGCAAACGAATAATGTGATTTTTGACCAAAAATTCAGTTACAAGTCGCGAACGATGTGATGGTGCATTATCGTCCAAAAGAGTCCAACTGCCGATTTCTCGATATTCGGGCCGAATACGACGAATTCTTGCCAGCAAACGCTTCATGACGCCCAAGTAAAACTCTCCAGTGACTGTCCGGCCGGGCTAAACAAATTCTTTGTGGATAATTCCTTTTGAATCGTAAAAACAAATCAGCATCACCTTAACTTTTGACTTCACCAAGCGACTTTTTTTGGGTGGTCCTTCATCCGGCGCTCTCCATTCAGCACTTTGCCGCTTTGTTTCGGGCTCATATTCAAAACACCACGTCTCGTCACCAGTTACAATCGATTTCAAGAAGTTTCGATCCTGCCGAGCACTTTTAACAATGTCTTTGCAATGCGCAATTCGATCAACTTTTTGGTCTTCGGTGAGTTTGTGTGGTACAAACCGCGAATTAACCTTCTTAAGGCCCAAAACTTCGGTCAAAATGCGGTATGCGGTTGTTTGAGGAATGCCTAATTCCATTTCAATAACTTTCACCGACGCTTTTTTGTTATGTTTGATGAATTCACGCACTTTTTCGATGTTTTCTTCCGATAATCCGGTTCTGGGACGGCCTGATCTTTCGTCATCATCCAGCGTCTCTCTACCCGATTTGAATCGCCTGAACCACTCGTAAACTTGCGTACGGGATAGACACTCATCACCATATGCATTTTGTAGCATTTGGTGCGTTTCAGTAAAAGGTTTACCCAGTTTAACACAAAACTCAATTGCAGCTCGTTGTTTGAAACTCATTTTCCGACCGATGTACACAACACACTGACAGTTGAAACGCAATAACTTTGTTGCCGTGCATCCAAATGTCATGACATTTATACCAGTTGTCAATGAGGGACTACGCCATCTACCGGTAAAATATTACAACAGATGGCACTAGTGGTACTATTTGTTTTCAAAAGTTCGGTTTCTTTCGGAATGGAGGGTGTATATCGATTTCCACCAAATTTTGCATACGTGTTCTTTGGGTCATAATAGAGTATAGGTATATCTTAATTCCCAGGAAGTGACCGTGTGCTCAACAAATTTTTTACAACAATGAAATTAATATATAAAGATTTTTATTCAAATTTAGATTAATCAATTGTTGCTACGTAAATTTTATGTAAAAAAATAAGTAATGTCTATTAACAACAGTAATAGTATTTAGAACTAGTAGTAGTAGTTGTTGTTTGAATTTTATTTATGGTCTTTAGGCATCTAAGGCTCAGGCCGGGATAGAGGAGGGGAAGTGCTGCCCAGGGCCTAAGTACAAGGTGCCATCCCAGCATTTGCCTAGTGTGAATGAGGAAAAACAATGGAAAAACCTCACTTTGGATGGTCGGTCAGTGAAATCGAAACCACGACCTCCCGAATACTACGCCAACGCATTACCACTGAGCTAATAGTAGTAATAGTATTATTATTAGTAGACGCTCCATATTCTAGTGGTCAGAGCGTTGGACTCAAGTCAGCGTGGTCCTGAGTTCAATTCCCGGCTAGAGTCCCACTTTTCGGCGTCCACCCAGCGTCGTGAGGAAAACTGGGGAGTCCCGTGAATAAAGACGTGACGGCAACTCGGTCTAAAAAGCCCTTAATACGCCTGTTCGTGACTATGTGGCGCGCAGAGCCGACTACACTGCCGTCACTCAGGTGGACGCAGTTCCGCGGACAGATGGCGTTGGGACATGTTTAGTACATATCGGTCTGTAACGCCGGTGGTTATGTTTAGTATTATTAGTTATTGTAATTTCAACAAAGTTAGTATTTGAAGTATTAGCAGTAATATAACTATTAATGCTGCCAATGTATTTTACTCACCCCGAACCAACGGGAGGGCTCTTTAGCGAGTTGGTGAGATTCTAAGCACGGGCCCAACAGTTTTTGGTAAAGGGGGCTCCAAAACACTCCGTTCAATGGTCCCCGGCTGTTGTTTTAGTAGTACTAGTACGAGTATTAGTGTTGCCAACATTTTATTCACCCCGCTCCAACGGGCGGCCAAATCAGCTAGTTTTTCTACTACGAGAAGAGAGAAAAACATAAAAACTTATAAACTCTTTCGATCAGATGTTCATTTCCTTTACAAAAACTGGTCAAATTTTGTGTATGGTAATTGTTGAAAAAATACACAGGAAAACTGGTCTCTACCATGGCGGACACTCGAACCTGGATATTAAGAGACTATCACAGCCATGGCAGATTTCTAAGTATGTGGAGCAGTCCTCGCGACTCAGCTGAACCAGCTATTCCAGGGTGTCTACAGAATTCATAGTAGACAAAATTCATGACTTTTGCTGTGTTTTATAGTTTACCGTCAATAGGGGTTAACTTGAGACTTAACTTTTTTGGCTGACACAGTTACAAACAAATTTAATATTTTGCAAAACGACTAACAGTGTAGCCACAATACAATTTTCAAATACATATAAACTTTTGTCTCAAGTAACTCCAATTAACGGTAATTTTTTAATGTTCTTTAGTTTGCAGTACTGTTATTTCGTTTCCGTGGTGCAAAATGGCAACTCTAGCTGTATCTGAAGATTAGTAAATAAATAAGCTTCTAAATATGAAATTATCTCCTATCTAAAAGCCGGTTAAGATGAAAACTGAAAAAAAAGTAACGAAAATCCATAAAAGTCATAATTACTTTCTTTTTTTCTTTTTACTAAAGCCAAGACATTACTGAAATTATGAGTGCAGACCATTTTGTACTTAACGGTGTAGATCACCCCCGCCATCTTGGTACGCACATTCCATTGATTTACATGGGAATTGTTTTACTCGTCTTATATCTTTCAGGAGCATACTTTTAACTTCTGTTTTCGCCCAGTTTATCGTCATGTTCTCTTTTACTCATGCTGTTTTGTAGAAATGCAATATTTTACACACGAACAGTATAATTTCCCGTTAACTTATTGTGATTTATATAGCAACTATTAATAATACATTATACTTATATATTTGAAGAAACTTCACAAACCAAAACAATACAAAAGTCAAACTAACCACCAAGACAAATTTTGTGAAAGCAGAACTTAAATATTCTACTTCCGAGAGGCATAAAATGAGTAAAACAATGGAAAGGTCATACCAAGATGGCGGGGGTGACCTCTATTTTCCGTTAACCTCTATTTTCAGTTCTCATCCAGGATTGAGTAGGACTTGATTTCACATTTTAAAATAATCAATATACAAATTCTCGTAATTTGATATTATAAGGGCCTATATTTTGTGATTAAGACAATATTATAAGCTACTTCAAATATACAAGGTTCTTGTCTTTCAACGATTAAATTAGGGTAAAGGCAGAAGAGAAATGAAAGTGGAAGAAACTGGGAACCAACAAAAAGACGAAGAATTATTGGGAACCAGGGATTCACACACCCCAACTCCCAAGATTTGAGTCATCTGAGTAACTACATTGCTTAACACATCCTGCTGTGTACCGAGCCGCCGTAGCTCAGTGGTACAGCGTTGGCATAGCATTCGAGAGGCCGCGGGTTTGATCACAGCAGCGGACCATCCTGACTGGGGTTTTCCAGGGTTTTTCCTCAGTCATACCAGGTAAAGGCCGGGATGGCACCTTCAAAATAGGCCCTTGTCGATACCTTTCCGAATCCTTCTTCTTCACTATCCCAGCCTGAGCCTTAGATGCCTAAAGGCCACAAATAAAATTCAAAAACAAAAACTTGAAGCAGCACTCTCAAATAACTTCCTCTCTATACTAAATATGAACTGCACTGCCTTTTTTTTTTTTTACATTAAATCTTAAACCGTAATCTACTGAATCACAGCACTAATTATTAAATTTCTTTTTAACGTGCATTCACTGTTAAGCTGCGATAAAATGAATAGTTTTACTTTGTTAAATAGAACGGAAAACTCTGCAAGATTTCCCACACGCCCAACGAAAACGAGAAAACAGCAAAGAAAGCTTTCAAATAAATGCACATTCGTGCACGTTTCTCCTATTATCAATAGGAATTCAATGTATTAATGTAAACTTACTTTCATTCTTCTTTTATTTTAATGCTTAATTTAGTCTCTTTTGGGTTCTTGACTCATTATAGCTGTTTTTAGGACCAATAATATTCGCTCAGTTGATTAAGAAATGACTGAAACGAAAATTTGTTACAATACTGATGCTAGCAAGTAAGGAATAACATAGGTTTAAACCTAAGAATCCCGGTCCTAGTTATGACTATCTCATGACCCGCCCACTCCAAGTAATTTTATTCGGATATTTTTTTTTCTAGCCAAGTACTTTTCAGCTTCCTCCGGAAGACATCTTCGCGAAAACAACGATTATTGCATAAAAATGTATTTCTGTGTACGTACGGGTATTTTAAAATATAAAAAAAGCGAAAAAAAAACTACCGAATTGAATAAGATTTTGAACTTCACTGTCACAGATTTTGGAATTTTGATTTACACCTTTTAACAAATGTTGCCAGGTCATTTGGTAGAAACTAAACGCAAATGGAATATTACTGTTTTGTTAACACGTTGATCAAAATGGTTTTTGGGTGAAGCTGAAAAGTACTTGGCAAGAAAAAAAAATCCATGGTTAATGAGGACAATATTGGTTGTGACGAATTTTCTGGTACTGGGTATACCTTGTTAAATCAAAATCGAACAAGCGGAAATCGTCACATAATTTGATACGAGAAATTTCAATATGTGTGTGTAATAATATTTTAATTTGTGTTATTATTATTATTTTATTTTTAGCTTAAGTATGTTATAATTCACTTTCTTATATGGGATCTGGAAAATCGTATGTTTTACAGAAACGAAAAAGACATTATATTTTCGTAGTACAGAGACAGGAGTGTTCTAAACGGAGCGAAAAAAGAGATCCGAAGAGGACTTGTTGGTAAATGTGGTAGAGGGGACCGATTTATTTTTAACCGGCTTCACAATGGAGCCTTTGTTAAGAAGCGGAGCAAGCCTGGGTCATTGAGAGCCGAGAACAGCAAAACAGGGCTTCTCATGCTTATTCCGTTGGAAAAATTTTAAAAGGACAATAAAGTGTTGTACAAAGCTCCTCATGAACAAGAGGCAAGAGAAGGATTTGGCGGGGCTTGCCTGGGAGTTGGATTCGGGATCGGTTGCCCGACGGTAGTGTGTCGCGTGAGCTGCTGTAGAAAAGGCACAGAGATATGTAAAGAAAGCTATATGGCTTGAAATCCGGCCGATCGGAGGGCCCGGGTTCGTACCTTCTCGGGGAGGATGTGTGTAAGATATTTCTTGTGGAAATTAAAATTAATGAATCACATGAAGCAAAAATTAATGATTTGAAGGGCTTCGTCAACTTTATGGCGAAGGTAAGACTTCAAATGTAACTTGAGATGGCGCTTCTGTGTGTATTTACTCCCGAGTAAGAGTTTGTGATTGGTCACGAGTTTTGTAATGCGAGTAATCGTAAAGTGCATCTGGGAAACGAAATATCTCGAGACGCGGACAATAAGCTTAATTTCTGATAGAGGTTTATAAGAGCTAATAAGGTTGAATTAAGTATGAGAGTGGCTTCAGGATATTCAGTATATTCTGGCTTCAGGATAGCAGTATCTCCCGCCGCTGAAATAATGTTTGCTGTGCAGAAACGTGGTAAGCAACGAGATTTAAGTACGAAGAGAAAGATGAGAGCACAGAGGGGAGGTCGCATCGGTGGTTTGATGTGGATTCCATTAAAAGAAGCTCTGGTAGTCCGGTAAATGTAATAGTTCAAGGGAGCTAATGCGAGAAATTTGTAGGGGATCAGAAAGGTGAAAAAGTGAGAAGATTCCCAAGGTTAAACTTCAAGTGAATAGGTAAGCAGAGAAGGGAAATGTACCACTGAATCGGCTTCGATTTAGAGTACGCTTCCTGCATTCGCTCGGTGGGAAGCGGAGAGATGCCTGTGAGAGCAACTAGCGAAGCGAAACAAAGGAATGAAGAAGATTAGTAGCAATCGTGAAGTGAAGTTTTACATTATTTTTTTTTATCTCTTACAAAAGCGTGTTCTCGTTCAGATGACTGGACATCCGATAATTTGAATCTCGTGAAATGAAAGTTAAGAGTATCTATCACCTTGATCAACTCCCATTTAACCTAATGTTATTTTGAGATGCCCATAACTTTCTTGCTAGTTGGAATATTTTAGTGATTATTGCTTTAATTTGGAGAACAACGAAATCCCTTACATTTTTGTTCTTTATTTTTTGGAAGAGTTTCTTTATTTTGATTTCAACGATTGTTAAAGTTGTGATAATGTGCAAAATGTTATACCTACGTGATTTAATGACGAATTAAAAATTTTCTATTTACGCTATCAAAATTCTAAAAAGCAGGTTAAAATATATACACCTTTCTGAACATAACTGATAAATTAAATGTCAGTAGTTCCTTAAGAATATTCTACAATTTCAAATATAAAAACAATATTTTCTTCTACAAAAATAAAGATTCTCCGAGCCTCGTCTGCTCGCTCAAACTCCTCCTCTTCCTCGACCCCTCCCCGCACACCAATTTCAAGCTCAATAATACGAATCACAGTGAAAGAAGTACCTTCCCTTTCCAGTTTCCTGTAACCTTGTTTCATTCTTTACCCTCTGTCAGGGTAGAGGCGCTACACAAGCAGGCTTTTGGCGACGAGACTCGGCGCTGATGGATTTATGACATTCTACAAATACAAAAGACATTTTCCAGTCTTTTGTTGAAGGAATACGGAAGTTTCAGAATATGAGGTGGCTTTTCTTTAGGTTTTTTTTTATATATATATATATATGAGTGACACATGCCGTAAGGTTATGAGAGTCATATGGCAATTATTTACAACAAAGAGGACCCATTATTGAAATCCATTGCAGGTAACGCCGACACAAAATTTGATTAATTGGGGTACCTTGGGGAGTAAGTTCACACTTCTTTTGCTGGCGCCGTCACTAAGTTATCCTTCACTCCCTAACGAAAATAATGTACTCCCTAATCCTCCCTAACGACTTGGATAATTTTCACCTTAATTGGTTTTGGGTGGGGGGCTAACTTCACAAACGTTACATTAGGGTTGTGTGGTGCACATATGAATGGAGAAAGTTGTATTTCCTTGATATTTTGTCCACAACCAGATTAATAGCAAACTATCTTAAAAAAATCTAATTAAATAAAAAGGCAATCAGGTGCTTGCTTTTTACTACAGGGACAAAACATGCCCAATGGAGCGACATCAATATGCTAATTACTTTCATTCGAATTGTGTGCACTGAAGTTAAATATGATTATGAACAATACTAGGCTTGAGGAAGACTGAAATATGTTCGTTCGTTTTTGGACATCCTATAGTATTACACATTGC
>JAGDQP010055131.1:0-13204 GCA_022664845.1 Lepisma saccharinum
CTTCTCAGATACTGGCTTAAACTCAGGAGCACTTCCATCCAGATGGTGATTTAATACGACACCTAACAGAAACGGACTACAGTTTACTCCAAATACAACTCGACGATGTTTGTATACTTTCTGGATATTTTCTGCAAAATTCTCCCAACAAAGGAACCTCAAAAAGCCACAGTCAGCGGCGTATTCTCCATGAATGCAAGGCATGCATTGCATGCCTTCGGATTCTATTTTATTTATTTTATTATTTTCCAAGGAGAAAACAGAAAAGGTTTTGAGAAATTACGAAACTTCTAGACCAGAACCCGTAATACGAAAGTTGGCAGTAAGTAGTTTAGTAAACTGTTCACGCGTGGCGCTGCAGTATTCTCGTCTATCTGTGTGGGCGTCTACTCAAGATCTTTGTCGTCCGCTTGCCTGTAAACGTGTGTTTTATTAGGTGAAAGACGCGGGAGAAATCCGAAATGCATGCAACGCTAAAAGTTGCATTCAGCATAGTTGCCATCTAGATGAGAGAGTGTGTGTTGCAGCGCCATCAATGTATGTGGAATCCCACAAAATGTTTGTAATTTTGGAAGTTGTTTGTAGTTTGCGTGGAGTGGAATTCTGTGTGGAATATGTGTGGATTTTCAGAAAAATCACAAGATAAACTTCTAAATATATTATATACTCAAATTTTCTTGACTTTACTGAGGATACTTTCTATTTTCGCCTTTCATCTAGAAAAGAACTTATGAAGTAACTTAATTACTTCCTCCTTAGTGGCAGCTGTAATTTCCGCCAGCGGCAACAGATGATCAAATTCTTTCCTGCTCTCCATGTCTTCTGTATACCTGCGGCGCCATCCTATTCTTTTTCTCTAGAAAAATAAAATCTACCACCAAAACGAGAAGAAATTATCACCTTTTCGGTTCCAGTTTTCGCATGAAAACTGGCATGCGATTGTAGCACTTGTAAATCGCCTGTGAAACTACTATATCGAACTTCGTTACTCAAGGTCTATGACAATAAGAAAGAGGGAATTGCAAGTTTGTAAAGAGCAATTAGATAGAAGTCATCTCTTATTCCCATACATAATTCTTAATAATAGTAGTAATAGTAATAACATTGCATGCCCAACCTCAAAAGTCAGGATACGCCACTGGCCACAGTCCTTCTCATTTACAGAAATCTGAAGAAAAGCTCTTCTTATATCAGAAACTACTCCTATATTTTTCTCCCTAAACCTTAACAAAATGGCTGGAATCAATTCTGCCAAGTTGGGCCCTTTTTCCAAACAGTCGTTTACAGACGGTGAGCCTGCATTTACATGAAGCATCAAACACTGGCCTGACTTTTGTTGTAGAATTTTCTTTGAAGACTGCTCGATGTGGTAGATAGTAACCAGGCTTCGTAGCTTCGTCCGTTGGCACCTCTTCGATTACCCCTTCTTCCAACCAATCCTTAAAGACTGCATCATATTCTTCATACTTTCCGCCTTGTACTAGTTTTTCCGTAACTGCAAGACAACTCTTCTCGGGTGCCAGTCGGTTATTAGGATGCTGTGGATGGTCATCCGTCCAAGGTAAACTTACTTCGTATCTTCCTTCTGAATTAATCCTTACAGTTTTCTGAAAATGATCTAGTGCGACCTGTTCCATTTCTTTACGTGTTTTCGTTTCTGTGGGATCTGTGATGCCTAACGTATCCAATTTTCCACTATAAATGTCATACACTTTATCGTAATTGGCCGCTTCAGTACATCCACACCTCAACCATACCCTTAAAATATCTTCTGGTAAGCACGACTCAACGAGGGGGAACAACATTGCTACATACTTATCGCTTGTCATGCCAATTGATTCCAAAGCGCACAAATAGGATTCTAGCCTATCATGCAAACGAGAAAGTGGTACATTTTTCTTCTGCACTAAAACATTCTGAATAACTAAATTTAACAACTCGCGTACATAAAATTCAACAGCTCTTCCCTTCCAAAACGAATCTTCAAACTTTCGATTGATTTATCGTAATTTTTCACATGTAGGTGGACGTCCCCATGCCCTTGTACATGCAACAACAGCCTGAAAAAGGTATTGAAATTTGTCTTCTTTCTCCACATCCTCATCGTCGTGAATGCGTTTAAATTGACTCCAAAAACTTAACCACTCTATAATTTCACCACCAAACTGCTTCAGTTCAGGTTTCGGTAACTTCAGCTTCTTTTTAGCGCCAGAGAAACTACCATTAACACTAGTCCCGTCCATTTCTTTCTTCAAAAACCGTTCGTAGTTCACACGCACCTCAAACATCATATTCCTGTATTCTTCAATTGCAGCGTATTCTGTCCCGTCGTGTCACAAAGAAGTAGTTCAATCACTTTGTCATCTAACACAGAAAGTTCTCCAAATAAATGTTCCATTTTTATAACATTCACATTAACCTTTCCTTCATCAGGCTGATCTTGCTTCAATTCCGTCTCAACAATATTGTAGGTTTTGGTAAAACTACCTTGTACAGGCTTCCTTGCTTTAATTAACTTATCCATTTTTATATCGTGCCCCACGCTGGGCGCCAAAATATGACGTTCCCGGCTAACTAACATGCAATTTCATGCAACTTCACCGTCCAATCTGCTACTAAACTTATGAAACATGCGATAATAAAAAAAACTCAGCATACAGGTTCCTCCTCACAGCGTTTTATTCTAGATACATGCTTACAAACTAATGGAATAAATATACAGACTTCATGTTTAATTTTCAAGGCTCCCATCAAACTCAAACATTTCCCTCCTATTCCCTTTGTCCAAGTGCACAGAATACAATCCGTGTACTCACTGTCCAGTTCCATACTTTCTTTCTTCTCGGAGGATTTTACAACTTACAATTTCGGCTGCAATTTCAGCTACTGAGCATACTAAAAAGCTATACTACAGCAGTGTTCGTGTTTAATAAATTTATATTTTCTATCTCGATGTATTTTTCTTCACTGTGAGGCAAATAATAATGTATAAAAAAAGCACTTACACATCTACCCTTTTAGTTGAAAAAATTCTGGTCACCCTACACGAAACGAAAGTCATTTTCAAGGCCGAATTATAAGCTACAAAATAGGTACAACAGTGTCATAACGTAAAGAATTTAGTTTTTTTATGTATTTGTAATTCTTTGTGGCAGAAACTAGTTCTTTAGAAATTAAAACAATTATTTAAAGGTTAAAGCTTTCTCATGATAAAGCTACGGAACAAAAACTATTTTTAAAAGGAAATTTTATGCTCTTTTAGTTTGGTTATCTACGCTTTTTATGTACAATGCAATATTTCCAAGTTATCATTTATTTTAATTTTAAAGCCCTCTTTCGGGCGCCATTTTTCCAAGAAGGCGGCTAAGCTTCAGTCGGCTTTTCGGGGACTTTTGATATGTTGTTTAGGACATTGTTCTTAGCATTTACGTAAACAAAATCTGCTGGATGGGAATTAGTTTATCTAATCGCCTTTTTTGCTTAATTTCAGTGAACTATTCATTCCCTGTTAATTCCGATTACTTTCAGGCTTGTTTCTGTGCGCGCAATGAATTTAACAACCAAGAATGTCAACAAGATTTTTTTTTTTTAGTTCGTACGTCTCGGAAATGCAACTACAAACATTATGTATGATAGACTTATACGCGTTCCTTGCGACTTTCAATCCAAAGCAAGGATGATTTATATCTCTCATCATCCTTGCCCAGAGGTAGGGGATTAAATTCAGAGTGGGCTTTTGAGGGCTGAGCCCACCCACCGATTTTCTACAAAGAGCTGGGACCCACCCACCACTTTTATCGCACGCAATGGATCTTTGTGTTTTACAGGAAACTCACGATGGTTCAACCGTATCCACAAATTTTGCAACCTTAATTTAATTTATTTCTTATCTAATTTCGTCATACAATTATGAAATTTTGCACAGCGACCGAAGAAGGGTGACAATACAATATTCTATTGTCACTTTCATATACTTCTATATTTTAAAGAAAAAGAAAGGTTTCTGACAAGGCTGACTTCTTTAATAACAAAAATAACTACAAACCTAACGGTTTCGGAAGGAGTTGCAGAGTGAGGAAAGAAGTGGTATACTTCCGAAAGCCTTACGTTTGAAGTTATTTTTGTTATTAAAGAATTCAGCCTTGTCACTATGCTTTTATTCAAGATAGATACAAGGCCATATTGTCATAATTTCTATATTTTAAAAACACATGTTATTATTTTTTTTAAAATATGACCTTCTTTATCCTAAAGTAAACATTAGCCTGCAACGATATTGTGTTTGATTGGTTGCAGAACACTTCGGGTGTCAGGGCTCGGGTGACAAGACATCAGCTTACAATATATACGGTAAGGAAAAAGTATCTGAACACCGAAATAACTAAAAAAAATAAGAAGAATGTTTTTTTAAAACACGCTTTTGTTAGAAAAATATAATAAATGAAACTATTCGTATCAAAAATTAGAAAAAATAGTTTTGTTTTTAAGAAAATAACTTTTTAAAAAATCCTATTGATACCTGACGAAAAAGAAAAACATGGGGTGCGCTCTAATATACAATCCCTTTATCCATTCTTCAATCGGCGCACACCATGCTTTTGTCTTTAGTCATACAAAATAGATTTTTAAATATAATTTTCTTGAAAACAAAATTATTTTTTACTTTTTGGTATTAATTGTTTTATTTTTTAAAGAAAAGCATCCATTTAAAATTTTTTTTTTTACATTTTTTAATATATTATACTTTGAACTACATCTGTCGACAATTATGCGGTAATATTTAGTCAACTACGAATCAACGACTAGGATGGGATGAACTTGTTAGAAACGATATTAGATGAGAGAGTCCTACCACCTGAAATTCCGCCAGGATTTTCAGGTTTAGAGGGGGGTGTAAAGTCGATATTGGGAGGGTGTAAGTAGAGTTTTGCATGGTTTCTAATGATTTCAGACCGCCAAAATGTAAAGTTGGGGTGACCCCCGCCGGGGATGGTGGTGGAGATCCTGGCGGAACCACTTCCTCCCAGCGATCAGCTTAGAATTTAATCTCTGCTGAAAGGCGCAGTGCCCAAAAGAAAGTTTCCATATGGATTATGCGGGAAAGTATTTCATTCCGAACATGCAAGTGGTGTGTAATATGATAAAATATTTTACAACAGTCGAATGAATAATCGAAGAAAAGAAAGATACGAATTATAGAAACAATCGTACTATAATCGAGAATGACTTCGATATGCACATCATTGCTTTTGGTTTTGGCCACCTGGCATTCTGGCGCTGCCAAACAGATGAAGTTACAGAAGACGTTCTGCGCGCCACCTTCCGTCCGTATTTGTAACGATTTTCATGGCCGTTCACTCTTGAAGAGAAGAGCAAGAGAGACTGGGGAGCTACGAGCATAGCAATAAATCCATTATGGGGTTTGCAGTGTAAAACAGACCGGAAAGCAAGAGGTTGTGAGCGGGGGTGGTGTTTTGTTGTGTTGCGTGTAATTCCACGTATTGTAAGAATTAAATGCCGTGGAGGTCTCTGACATGAAGTGGTGTGCTCGGTTAGAAAGAAGTGTTCATCAGTATGTTTTATTAAGTTGCAGCAAAATGTAAAATTTAAGCATAAAGTGTGACGTATTTTGTTGTGGCAAGTGTTGTGTAGTGGAGCACAGAAGTGTTTGAAATACGTGAAACATGAGTGGTCCCCAATTTGAAAAGTTGTGTCGTTTGTGCGCTGTGGAAGATGGAAATAAAATAGGAATATTTGATCCTCTTGGAGAAGCAAAGCAGCTGTCACATAAAATACGTACATGCCTTCCGATAGTTGTAAGTAGTAACTTTGTTGGTTTGTAGAACGCTGTAATCGATAAGGGTTAAGATTACTTATCCCTGCAATATGACTTCATTTCAGATTAAATAGATCGTGTTAGAAACCGAACGTACATATTTATGTACGGATTTTTTCCATTTAAAGCAAACTGCATTTTTTAAACATTTCGCAATGAGAGGACCAGTTATGTACACCCTTGAAGGACTGGTCATCGTAATCCTTTTCCAAATTGACAATGCGGTAATATGACCTAACCTTGTGCTGTAGTAAAGGACCGAAGGTTTCCTGTTTTTGGGGAGCTGTCTTACATGATGTCAATGTCCTTGAATTAAAATGTTTCCCGTAATCACCAGACCAGTTTTACTATGTGACATGTAACGCAGCAACGTGTAGGTACACTCCACGATAATAATAATACGGTACGTACAGAAATTAACTTGGTTATATCTATTGTAATTTCTGCATGGTTATACCTGATTATCGTTACAGTGAAAGTCTGCAGCGTCCTGGTCAGGATTTAAACCCACTCCGTAAAACTTGATTTTGTGTGTGCCAGTCTAGTAACTTTTGACTTAGGTCCATTATGATAAATCATAATATGCATCTAGTTAAAATCCACAAACACCCATCCATGCCTCTGCCGGGACCCGAACCCAGCGACTCATGTCTCCTAGAGTATAGCCGTATAGTTCTAGTATTTTTACAGCGTTGAAAACGTGACATTGTATTTCAAAGGACGTGTCGACGTTAACCAACGTAGGTATATGTGTATATAATTTTATGGTTGCTACGCTGTGTTACTGCACTTGAGCGTTTTAAAGACTCATTGAAAATATATCGAGACTGTAAACAGATGTTATGGTCTTGTTATATATATATATACTTATGTCACATCTGTGGGAGCACTTCGGGAGCGTTCATACCCTTTGTTGAGGCACAGTACGGGTTGGGCCATATTTTTTTCGTACATTTATACCCCTCATTCCTTTGCAAGTAATTCACATAGTTGACTTCTGTCAACTCCTAGCGACGGCCAGCAATCCAACAAGTGTTAGGTTAGGCCATGTTATATTATTTTCTTAATGCACAGTCGAATTTATCATGTCACAAAATATTGCGGACTGTGGAGGAATACTAATGGTGTCATTCCGTGTTAAGATTGATACGTATTTTGCTGCAAGAATCACGGATTTGTTCTGTCGAGAGAGCGAAAATGGGTTAGTTGAAGTCAGATATATTTTCATTGTACGTAATGGACAGAGCGTCTAACATTATGGTCACACTGGATTCGGTTGCGGCCGAACTTTTACACTGCCGAAAACGGTAGAATAACTAACATAATGTAAATAAGTGTGTATGGTCACATATGAACACGTCCGAAATCTCCAGTGCAAGCAGTGTGACAATGTGACCACACACCCTTGTTTATATTGTGCCTTTTGTTTCACCGTGTTTGCCAGTGTAGAAGTTCGGCCGAAACGGGATCCAGTGTAACTATAGAGTTAAACGCCATGTTGATTACGTATAGTGGAAATTAAAATGTAATTTCACTTTAACAGAACTTATTTTTGCTCTCACAACAGAACAAATCCGTAAATTTTGTAGCAAAATACGTGTCATTCATAACAGGGAGTCCGCAATGTTGCGCAGATGATAAATTCGACTATGCATTAACGAAATAATAAAACATTGCTTTGCATAACACTTGTTTCTGGTTGTCGCTACCGGTGTCACTCCGTGTTATGAATGACACGTATTTCGCTACAAGAATCACGGATTGGTTCCGTCGAGAAAGCGAAAATGGGTTAGTAAAAGTAAGGTTAGCTCTTTTTATATCTTTCATTATACGTCTAACCCTACGGTCACACTGAATTCGGTTTCGGACGAACTTTTACGCTGGCGAACACGGCGAAACAACCAACACATTGTAAATAAGTGTGTTTGGTCACATTACCATAGGGATTGTACTGACGTTTTCGGACGTATTCAGATGTTACTATACATACTTTTTTACATCGTGTTGATTGTTTTATTGTTTTCGATCGTGTTCGCCAGTGTGAAAGTTCAGCCAGAACCGAATGCAATGTGACCATGAGCGAACACATACTTTATGCCCCCCCAACGGGAGTAGTGTAACGTACTTTTCGCTCTTTCACTAATTTTATATTTCCATGTGACTAAGTAATGGTGGGACTGTAGTGACTGATGTGCATAACTGCACACGCTGAATAACCATTCTCATGTTTAGATTACGGCGAGTGAGTCAGAAGATGCCTGTCTCGGAGTGCGAAAAGTAAGAAAATAATTTCCCCAGATTGCCTTATGCTCCGGTGTGACCAAGAACATTGTTTCATCTAACACTTCCACGCGCGTTGCAAACATTAAACTTCTCCCGTAAGTTTTACTTTATTAAACTGCACTTTGCCCGAAGGATATTCATGTAATGCCTCAGTTAGTATCCTGCGTGCCGTTCCCAAGTTCGTAATTGTAGTCACAAGAACTCCCCGATGTATGGGTGCATATTTCCGACAAGTCGTTAATGAGAGCCTGGCCACAGTATATGACTAGAATTGAAACTGCGTATTTTCTCTGGACTACAAATGTTGAAGGTTTCCGGTTTATAACGACTTGTTGGGAATAGGTCCTCTGATTCGTGGTGCGATGAGAATTGAATGAATACGGGCACGTGTGGAGAACTGAGTGTTTAATATCGGGACTGGAGTGGTTACTAATGAATTGAAGAACGTAGGATCAGGTCGTTTCCAGGCCTTCCATTGCCACGTTTTGGTGCGTTTGCATGTCTATCTATAGTCAACCTCCGGGCAAATACCCTCCATCGCAATAGTATTTGAAATTCACTTGTGTAGCATATAAGGTCAGTAAAAAAAAAATAGTAAAGCTATCCCCTGTGCGATACGCACGCGCCGTGAACGGGGGATGTGGAGGTAGCGAAAGCTTGACCTACGGTGCGAAGTGAGGTGGTCAGTCCCACGCTCGACCGCCTTTACCTTCCCAAGGTGCCCAGGAATACCAAGGACACACTGGTACTCAATTTGATAGGAGGCTTGAGTGCACCTCAGAGTGCCAGTGGCTGGTTTAATTATTTTTTTTTTGGACGGGGTGTATTTGTTTACCGGCATTTATATTTTAATTACTGTTGGGTCTCTTAATTTGTTTAGGATTTAACGGCTCTTTTTGATTAGTTTCTCAAACATTTAAAGTGCTCGACAAGTTTTCGCACCTAGGCCAGAAGTGTTAACAAAAAAAAAAAACAATCAACTCTCGGGTTAGAACTCCGCGGGGGAGCCTTGAACGCAGTGATTCGGAGCCCACGTTGCCAAAAACTGTAGGTTTCATCCTTGGAAGCTCATTTAGGGTGTTAATAAGTAAAACAACAATTCACTCTTAGAAGGGAATTGAAAACTGAATTTTGGGGACAGGCGGAAAGAAGGTCGAATGTTTTTATGCATAGATATTTATACACATAACAAATTATTTCCAGTTGTGCAGGGAATTCCGTAATTACAGGATATTCATTCTTCTTAAAACATTTCTAATAAGAATACAGGCACTGTTCTATTTCCTGATGTACGACAATACGGTGTACGCATTTGTGGATTAGACAGAGTTCGTGGCAAAGTCTCGTGTTCCAGCTGCTACTCGTGGATTCAATATCGGAGTTGGAATTTGAAGGCATCGCACATCGGAGTATCGAGCAGTATCTAGCGGGAACAGATTTTCTTTTTGTTATTATCTAACTTTCGGTAAAGGTAGCTGCCAAGGTACCATATACCGGGATTTGCGTGATAACACTAACACCGTATTCGGATCCAACGGTGCACGGTCGAGTGTACTATTTGCAACGTCGCGTTGTCCGATTTCGGACGGTGGATGGCATTAGTGTAATAACACTTGAATACCTAATGAACGCGAGGTACATATATCAATTGAAGGTCTTATTCCGAAGTGATGAGAATTGAATTTTTTATTTAAGACCTTTTGGGAACTTTGTCTCGGGCCGACGGAAGTGAATGGGTTAAACGCAGCAAGTTATCAACAAATTGTTATAACTATATTGCAACCGTTGACTAAATGCAGATCGTGAAAAAACGATAATACCTTTTTTTTCTAAGATTTATCTCTGAAATATGGCGCGACTTGTTGGATTTTCACTAAGGTGTAAGTAGTATTTTTCAGGGTTTAAATCTATTTTAACAGTAAAAAATTTTAAGGTGGTAATAAAATATATGGAGGGTGGATCTTTTCCCCCGTATTGGGGTATGGTAGAGTGCAGATTCCTATGTGACCTGTTAAATCAACGTACTTCTGCGATTTGTAAAGTCTTAGTAAAATGCAGAAAAGGAAATTCATTATGGAAACCTGCACATAGAAACCAGTGAAGAGGCGAAAGAAGATATTCTAAGACAGCATCTCAAACAAGTATCTGCATTCGGTAGGCCCGGGTTCGATACCAATGACCGACAATCGTAGCTGTTTTCTCGTCATATCGGGATGATACCTTGACATCAGGCTCTAGTCGACTCCCTCCCATATCCCTATAGATGTCTAAAAGACCCAAAATAAATTTAAATAATTGTGGTAGATTATGGGCACGTTTCTGCGACATGCTAGCTGCTGTGTAGATAACTCCTAAGTATAGAACTAAAATATCTCGTGAGACGACTATTTCAGAGTTTACTAAGCATGTCTCTTGACTTCTTTTTCTGTAAAGGCTATGGTAGCCGGCCGGTCCAAATCCGATACAATACTGTATTCAGGTTAGGTAAATTTACTTTCGAAACAGTAAGTAATGTTTTTTATTCCCAACTGCGGCCTTGCACGTATGGAAAACAAAATTATCGTAGTGATACCATAAGGTGCACCATTTATCATAACTGCTGAATTATCTGACACAATTTCATAGCTTACTTTTCTTCTTGTTGTTTAAATTTCGCACGTTATGGTAAGAGGTTAATTGAAGCTAGGTTTCGTTAATCTAGTTTACACTAGGTTAGGGAAAGTTTGAATGAAGTGTGCTTACCCTAAAGTGGGATTGTGCCCTTGAGAGAAAAAAAAAAGCATGAGTGGGATTAATATTCCAAAAGTACTCGGTCAGATTTTTTGCTCGTTAACTCATCAAATTTAACGTAACCTGGAAAGAAGCTGACAAGCTGTGCACGATCGAATCATCCATTTACTCCCAGACCACGTACCATCTTTTTATGTATCCACATGCTATTGTTGGCATGAGGTGTGGGTTAATTCTTAAATTTATGGACACGCTTTTATTACCCATTACAGTATCCAATAATACCGGTTCTTATTAGGTACGAGCTAAGAGCGTGATGCAACGATCACATAACGAGAGTAATTTGTTCAGGAGTGTACTTCATTATAAACACTTCACGACACTTATATTGTTAGCTTTTTCATGCAATTTCGTATGTCTCTAATTTCCGGCTGGAGATTCAATACGTTACGTTAAAGCAAGAGTAGGTTAGATTGCATTAAATACGAAAAAGTTGGTGCATTGGTCCTGAAGTGATAACAATAGAGCAACTCCATGATAGGTTACATTACCTGATCTAGGGACGGGCGTAAGCCGTAGTGCTGTTACCGCCCATACAATTCATTTTATCTTATCTTACATTACCTGATCCGCACTATACATAACGTTACACTATTTTAATTCATGAGTACGAAGTTACACCTGGGCAATAAGCAAAGGTTAAGTTCCTTGCGTAAGGGATAAGTGCACTTTTATTATTTAAGGTATACTTTACTTTTGAGACCCCAGGTTCCGCTAGCTATTGAGACTCCCATAGAAATAATTCGAAGAGACACTTCTATAGAAACCTAGGGACAATCAGCAATCCAAAAAGTATTACGGGTAGAATTGCATATATCATTATTATTTCGTTAAGTACGCACTTGAGTTTATCGATAGATGTCAAAGAAAGCGGTATACGGAGCTATATGAATGGCGCCACTTCGTGCTATGAATGACGTATTTTGCTACAAAATCACTAACTAACTGTTGAGAGACAGAAGACGGGTTTAAGAAAAGTAATGTGAGATATTTTTTATTACATGCGATACATATTGCCTTTAAGGCTCGCCGCTACTCCCTCCCCCACTTTTTAAACATTTTTCAAGATATTTCATAATCTATTAGCATTATCACAATTTTAAAAAGATACATCCCTAGTACTTTCAAATTACTATGAAATACAATGGAGAGCAAGATTTTGTCCATTGATGAGTGATACGTTGTAAATTAAATAATGACGCCATAATCTTTGACAACGAATCGCTCATCAATGGACAAGATTTTGTGATCGCTGTCCATTGTATTTCATAGTAATTTGTAAGTACTAGAGATGTATCTTCTTAAAATTTTGATAATGCTTATTAGATTTTGAAAAATGTTAAAAAGTGGGGGAGGGAGTAGCGAGGAGCCTTAACACTGGAACGTACTTTCCACTCTCATTTCACACTTCAGTGTTTCGTAACTTTATTTTATTTTGCGTTTCAACTCTTCCGCACACGTTGGAAACATCCTGTGAATTTTGCACTTTTAGGGCCCCGAAAGTAAAATTTACCCGTTATTTCTAATAAAACTCATCAGAAATCAGTAGTGTATGGCGCGAATCACAAATCGCCGTAAGTCATAGCAAACACAAATTATAGCATCTACCAACGGAAAATTCATCGAACTGTCATTAATATAATTAAGCTCCTATTCACCAGCCTGTCCGATAACAAAAAGCTTCCTACGACTTTTTTTTTTTTCTGGGCCGTTTAGAATTACATGCAGCATATAGGACAGGTGTGACTTGCCTTTACTTGCTAAAGAAAACCTTCGTATTTAATATCTAGGCCTACATTACGACTGGGAATAGGTCAAGGTGATTAACGTAAAATGATCTTAAAGTAAAAACCACACACACACACATTTAATGTCTCCAATTCAACACATTTTACTTTCTTCTTTTGCAAATATGGCTTCTAGCTGCACAAACTGTGGATACGTTTGATCCAAGCGAACACTGGTTGTACCGTCGGTACACGCCAATCAATTCGGATAGCAACAACTGCGCATCAGACGGTACAGCAGTACAATCAAGGGCGCAGTAGTAGTTCCAGCAACGGGCCTCGAACCTACATCCCACCTCCTTTCCATCCGAGCCCGCGACGTAATCACTAGACCACAAGAACTGGGTGAATTAACAGAGGACGTATATGTTTTGTGGCACTGAATTGTCTGCTCATTGTGACGTACAGTTACCATGATTCAGATTCGTGACTGTAACAAATCAGTAATTGGAGACAAACCAAACTGATGCGCAAACATTGCCCATTTTACATATTTCTCCCGTGCTTT
>JAGDQP010055132.1:0-13203 GCA_022664845.1 Lepisma saccharinum
TTTGGTACATTCAGGATCCACTCATAACTAATTTTGCTGGGAATGACACATATCCCCTTTTAACAATTACCGATTCAATTGCTGGCGAATTTTAAGAATGACTCTACTCCCAGAGTTTTTTTTTCAATCGTTTGATCCTCTCTCCAGCGATTCGACTTGACTATCCCGCTCCTCGGATTTAACACTACTGACGACTTTCTCAGAGTGTATTTGAAGGAGAGGGCCTTTACCCATCGTTTACACACGATCGAGGAGATAAAGACCACCCTACCATCCGTCGAGAAAAGTGCGTGATTCCACGGTAGATGGTGCTACGCGCCACGGACTCATCCATGATAGCAGAGGATAGTTATACTTAGAGGACGTCAAGACACGCTGATAATCTGAACGTTAACAATATTGGACTGAAATTGTCTTCATAGAAGCTGGCGAGATTCACCCTATGACTGTTCTGGCACCTAACCCTTGTGAAAATAAAAATATTACAATAACAAAATAAGAATAATGCACAGAAGCCACTATTACGGGCAATACAACCATAGTAGAATTACATGAAATATACAATAGTAGTAATACGATATACTTGAAATACAATACAGTAAAAAAGAATAATGCACAATAATAATAATAAACATACCTACATACTGAAAGTATTCTCTCTCTCTCTCACACACACACACAGACATCCCACACACGCAATATTTTTATTGGTGTCAACAGTTTACATATTCATGAGGAGAAAGGAAAAGGCATTCCAAATATATATGTATATCATTCTAATTACACAACACCAATGAGTGAAATTGTCAGGTTGGGTTATAAGAGTTTGAGCTTAGTAATTGCTTCCGATGGAGGAAATATTTGACCATATTTTTTAACGCACTGTAGGTGGTAGAATTTGTAATACCGATTGGCAGAGAGTTCCATATTCTTGTTGCTGAAACAGAAAATGAACCAGCTGTTTTGCAGAGTCTGAAACGGGGGACATTAAGGGCGTTACTATTACGTGTTGTGTAGTGATGAACAGTTCTACGAGGGTTAAGTTTATTTGCTAGGTAGAGGGGAGATTTATTTTTTAAAAGTTTAAATATTAAACAACAATAGTGCAAGTTACGTCTCCTTGACATAGTAAGCACATTTTCATTATTCAATTTTGGTAGTACATGTTCCGATCTATGAAATCCAAGGCTAAATCTTACGCAGGAATTTTGTATTCTTGTATAGATATTGCCTTACTCAAGGTTAAGCCCGGTCCATAGACTACATCACAGTAATCAAAAAGAGATAGGATAAGGTTACGGACAATATAGAATTTCGTCTCTTTCATAAAGTATACGCGTAGTTTGTAAAGATACCGCAGGGTTAACAGAGCTTGTGTACACTGGGTGGACACATGAGAGCTCCAGGTAAGATTTTCGTCCATCTGGACTCTTAGATTTCTGACCACCTTGGAATGTGGAATATTTGCGTTCACCTTAATTTAATCAGGAAATGTATTCTTCAGGTTATTTTTTGTTCCTATCATCGTGAATGTACATTTTCGTAGGTTAACTAATAATCCATTACCGACGCACCAATCATTGATAGCTTTCAGATCTTTATTAAGAAGTGTCACTTTTGTATTTAGTAGACTGGATGGAAACGAAATAAACAATGTTATGTATCACCTGCGTAAGAATGGACTTGAGCAAGCTTCAATATAAGAGGAAGGTCAGTAGAGTACAGTGAAAAAAGTAGACCTAATATAGATCCTTGTTGCAACCCATTCTAAATCTTAGCTGGTTCAGAATGTACCACTACCCGAGTGGAATTTTGTAACTCTTTGTTCTCTGTCTGTTATAGAGATACGACCGGAACCACGAGAGAGTAGACTAATTCCCAACATTGCAGTAATTAAGTTTGGGTAAAAGTAAATCGTGTTGCACTAAATCAAATGCTTTTGTGAGATCAAGCAGAACTAGTACAGTAACATAAGAGGAATCAATTGCCTGTAATATTTCATCTTTAACTTGTAATAATGCAGTAGCAGTACCTATGGTGCCTGCGAAAACCGCATTAGCTAACAGGTAGTAGATTATGTTTAGTTACATATTTTTAGAGTTGCTGATATATAAGTCTTTCAATCGCTTTCGATAACATAGGTAAAATACTTATAGGCCTTAATTCATTTAGAGATCCACGTTTGGTTTCTTCGGAAGTGGAATAACTTTTGCTTCCTTCCAATGGCTGGCAAAACAACCGTTACTGAAATAAAAATATATAATATGAGTTAATGGTGATAGAATAAATGGAAGTGATAAGTTCAAACATTTTCTTGTAATACCGTCAAATGCTGCAGCATTCGGTTTAATGCTTTTTGCTGGTCCCAAATAAAGTTGTTAAATTTCTCACCGTCTTTTGCTAGTCACCTAAAATTGATAGTTGCAATACACGGCACACCATAGCGGTAAAAGTAATTGTTTTTGTACATAATGGAATTGTAATAAATATAGTCATTAACTTTCTGTCTTCACTCCGAAGTGCAATAATAGTTGTTTGGATATTAGGAGTACTGAAACATAATGAGGTCGAATGAGGATGAAGGGAAAGTGAGGGTCAGGCGAAGTGAAGACGTCTGGTGAGGCGGCTGAGGGTGAAGATTAAGTAAAGACTAAGGGAGAGGGAGATTGAGGGTGAAAACCAAGCGAAGACGTGAGAAAGTTGAAGAAAAATGAGCAGCAATACCCCAGAGGCTTTATTTTAGGTACTGGAATACTGCTTTTTCCTCTTCAATTTGACAATAAACAAAATATTGAAGGACTTTTATCTCAACATCAACAGAATATCCCACAGTTTTTTTTTCAAACCTCAAAAATTAAACCAGATTTTCTTTGGTCAGGCGTTTGATTCACCTTAGTGTGAAATGTTGAATTATATGTACAATTTTGACTTTTAGATCAAAATGTATACTTGGTGATTTCCTCAAATGAAAGAAAGAAGAGAGAAAGAGAAAGGGGGAGAGAGGAGGGGGAGAATGAGAGGAAAAGAAGTAATAATAACGTTTGAGAATGAAACCCTCAGAGTAGCAACATTATTTTTGCGCTTATGTTCTATGGTATCACTGAGAGCAGAGGATGAGACATGGTTGTCACATTTTGTCCGTTTTCATATGCACTTCTACCGATGCCTCGAATGGACGAATGGTTTCTCTTCACCCTTTGTAATCAAGGATTTGCTGTGAGGCTGCATTGAATGTTGTGATTTAGAATGTAAATTAAATTAAGAGCCGCGTCCTTACAAGTCGCCTTTATCCAGGAAATACAATGGCAAAAACATAGGTTCACCTTGATCATGGACCTACGAGTCATCGACTGGCATCTAGCCCAAATCCAATCACCATTCACAATATTGCACAGGAGACTTCACTTTCGACCGTCGTGTATCTTTTATGGTCTCCACATAACAATTTTTTCGTTCTATTCTTTTGTTTAAACTGGATTACATTGTCCTGGGACGCAGGCACGGTTAGTGAACTCGTTACAATGTCTGGCGTCAGGAAGAGAGTGATCGTTCACAACTTGACGTGAACAAACTGATTTAAAAAAAAATCAATTCTCAGTTAGACATCGATATTTAATGTGCGATGTGCTTATAAATTCTGAAATATAGTATATTTTTGGGACAATATAGTTCTATTTTGTAATACCTTTTCGTGCATTCTTCCATTTTTCAAAAGCATTTTTGTTTAAGAATCTGTCCCGTTATAACTGTAAATCTGTTTTTCGCATTTTTCTCGTTCAACGTACTCTCCATACAAGTTTAAACTGAATTACTGAGTTTCACCATCAAGTCAAGAACTCCTCGAGCTTAGACTATAATATGAAAGATTCAAATACTAGATAATTCAAACGTAAGTAAGAACAAACGTCTGTGTTGATATTTTTTGCATCGAAGTTGGGTTCTTTGTAAAACAAAGGTCCATCATGCTTCTTTCACCCACATATTCATTTGTTTATAGCTTAGTCATAACAGACGGTAATAAAATTACGAAGATTTTGAAGGAAAAAGCATCTTAAAATTAATAGAGCAAAAGCCTATGAAATTCCATTCCTCAACTTAAAAAAGAATCTCCACCTGTGGTAGGGTGCCTTGACTTCATAACCAGCAATGAGGAGCTGAGAGAGAATTGCCCGCGCTGTGGTGGTGTAACAGATAGCATAACCGCCCGAAACCTGGGAGATCTGTGTTCGGGTCCCGGTCCCGGCGGCTGCCAATCTTTGTGTGTTAATTTCAATATAAATCACATTCACAAAGTTCTCTCATGAAAAAGGTAATAACAAAGTCTATGTTATCTGACATCTCCACTTAACCGGTAACAATGAACTTCGAGTTTGTTTTTCTCAAGACATTCGGAATGTGTCGACTACGGTTAGGATTACCAACTCTAAATTGTCAAATACAGGACGAAACTCCAAAACAGCAGGACTTTTTCGAAAAATGCCGAACTCATTGAATTTGCAGCATTGAACATTTTCTATTGACAGAATCACGTTCGTCATCTAGCTTTGCATTGACTCGTTCTCTTATTAAACATCAATAATATCAGAATACATCTACATAAAATGCATAAACCAAAACGGAAAATACGGCAACTATAGCTTATCTGCTTCCTCTTACCCGAACGGAAACAAAAATAATTGTGAGCGATATATCGACAGTAGTACCAACCATGCACCATAACAGCTATGAAATAGCGACAAATTACCACTCCTGACCATTCAGTTTACTCGTAAATAACAGAAACAATGCAAACCCAGGTGTAGTAACGTACTGCTCATTTTATTTTTAAAATGTCGGATTGACATTACTAGAAAGGTTAAGAAAACGGACATGTCCGGTAAAAATCGAAAAGTTGGCAACTCTAACTGCTATAGTCGAGTGGTCTGAGGCATCAGGCCAACATCTTCCAAGTTCTAGGTTCGAATCCCGGTTGAGGTATGGATGTTTGTAGATTTTAGAACCTTAACAGTTAATTGCATCGAGACGGGCCGAAGTCATTACTTATTGAAATTGACCAAAAATACAAAGTTTAGAAACTTTTTGCATGCAGTACTTAACAAAGTTTTATTCACAAGTACGCTTCATTTTCTATTTCCTCTATATTTAGGAGCTATACAATCACATACGCTTCTAAGTCTATTGCAAGCCTCAAGAACGACCTTCGTCTTTAATCTTTTTTTGGGGGAGAAAAACGTTAAGACATGATTTCTATTCTCAGCAGAGACATTTGTGTAGTGAGACTAAACAAACCTCCATCCGGAATACTGCCGTGAGAGTATGAACCGATGACGCCTTTTCAGAGCTGATCAGAAATCAACAGACCACAAGTTTTTAACGTCACGAGGACTAGCCTCACTCTTATTTGGGTCAGAAAGAATGGTAGCAAAAGTAAAGAAAGACAAATGAGGGTGAGGACAAAGGCGAAGCGAAGACGCGAGGGTGAGGGCGAAGGGGAAAGAGAATTGAAGGTGTAAGGATCAGGTCGAATGAGGATGAAGGGAAAGTGAGGGTGAGGCGAAGTGAAGACGTCTGGTGAGGCGGCTGAGGGTGAAGATTACGTAAAGACTAAGGGAGAGGGAGACTGAGGGTGAAAACCAAGCGAAGACGTGAGAAAGGTTGAAGAAAAATGAGCAGCAGTACCCCAGAGGCTGGTCAAACACAATGAAGTTAAATATGTCGCTTCATTCTGGTTTGCGAAATCTCAATATCAGTTGCTTTTTTTTTCGTTCTGTTGACTTCCCCATGCTATTTCATTGAACTTAAATTGGATTCAATTGAATTGAATTTATGTAAGGGCTTTTGACATCATTGGCTCAGTCCGGGATGGGTTAGGTTGAGGTCGGGGAAGGTATCAGCCATGGCCTTATTTAATGTACCATCCCGGCATTCGTATGGTTAAATTGAGGGCAACCTTGGAAAATAGTCGGTAGGACCTCGGAAAACCTCGGTCGGTAACCGAGGAAAATTGAGGTCAGGATAGTCAGTAGCAGAGTTCTCAGTGTACTTAAAACAGCAGTTAAAGTATCTACAAAGATCTTTATAGTTTAATTTAACTTACAAAAGCATAAGCTGTAGGAACATGATGGCAATGTCGTTACAAAAACAATTGAGACGGATATACAAACAAAAGTTTATGTTTCATGTTAAAAGATATCACGTAGACTTTGGTTCGCGCATGCGCCTCAGTTATAATTTATTTATAAGTTTAATTTAATTTCTTACTCTTTCGTGTTTTGGCAATTCGCAGATGCGACAATTTCGACCGGTGACAATTCTGACCAGCAGAGAACCTTCCTTCTTACTCATTACTAGGTAAAGTTGGATTAGTTTAGGTTGGGTTGGATTAAGGATAGTGTGAGATTGAAATTATCATCGATCACGTTTTTTAAATTAAACTTAGAAAAAAATAATTGTTCAGTGTCTTATTGACTGGACCAAGTTTCCAGTTATAAGTACACACCAGAACAAAACAGCATAGAGAGTCAGAAACCCACTGTCCAAATTCCCAAAATATAATCTAAGTTACTCCCACGAATTATACACTATTATATATTACATTATATTTTAAGCTCATTTCGATCTGCCATTTATTAGGGATCGAAATATCCATTAATTGAGAATACTTCCTAATTTTTCGAAAATAAGTGAACAAGATGGACACAACAAACACTTGACCAACATTGGACGTATGGTTACTATAAGCACGGGCGTCGTTAGAGGGGGGACGGAGGGGCATGTCTCCCCAATAATTTTCTATGTTATGTTTGAGGTCGCGAACTTACCGGCATTTTACCGATAGCACAAAATAAATTGTTGATATTTTGTTGAAAGCAGGCCTTTATCATAGATAATTTGTGAGGGGTACTAAAAATTTTATTTTCTAGAGTTGGCAACCCTATTCATGACTCATATCAATGTTTAATTTCTTCTACGATATTAAATGTGGTTTGTGTAAATTATAGTATTAACACTTGAAACCGAGACTTATCAGAACTTCATTATCAAACTTGTTGTTGTGCGTACGTACTGTATCTGTATATTCAAGATATACCGTAGTAGCTCATTTATTAGATTCGTGTTCGTTACCTCTTTGTTATACTTGATTATTTATTTCTCGGCAGTTTTGAGCGACAAGTTGTAGCAATTCTGAAATTAGCATGGACGAACTTAATCTTGCATGCGCAAATGAACAGAAGTCAATTACGATTGAAATACTCTACAGGTATTCTCACAAGGATTTCCTGGAGAGACAACCTGTTGGTAGCAAATTTTTCTAAGGGCTGCAAATTCAATATAAGCAAAACTTCAGCCCCTAAATGAACGCCTCTGAATGTGCTAGTTTAGTTTAATAACCAATAACATATTGATTCCTTTCTTCTGACACGAGTAGCTAAATTGGCTTTGCTTTATGACTATTAATCAATCACAGCTTTATTATGGCTAGATTTAACTTTTGTATTTTGAATTTTGATATGAATTACATGATTTCCTTTTCAGGTAAACCAGCCTAATTTGCAACATTGTTGTCGTAGGCCTTGAAGATTGTAGGGTAGATCCTAGGATTTTATTTCGGGGATGGGGAGTGACATTTTTTTTAGAATACCATTTTCTTAGAGTATTTTTTCTTAAAATTGAATTTTTAAATGTCTTTATCGGGTGTCGCTGATGGGGAATACCCCCCTTTCCTGGGTTCGTCCCAGTGCTTTTGAATGCTTATGAATGAAAGTGTTTGTACTTTAGACTATGCGTAACTAATCATTAAATTTCTTCCTAGCATATTAAACCAAACCAAACCAAACCAAAAACAAATAACTTGAGATTGTAAAATGTTCGATGCCCCTCCCCAACTCAAATATTTAAAAGCTAACGACGCCTATGACTATAAGACGCCGTTTTCGTTTTGCGCATGAGCAGAAATCATACTGATACTGAAAGAGAACTCCCACTAACATAAATGAAATCACTGAGTGCTATTCCAGGATTACCGAGAACTGCACATACTGATATTTCTCTGAAACGTAACGATATATATTAAGGAAATTTCCCCAGACTTTTAACAGTGAATTACTGGAACATATAAGAAACCCATCAGAGGAAATTTAAAACCACACAGTTTTTTCAAACTTTCTTAACAAGAAAGCATAAATAAAATTGTAACATAAGATGAACCCCATTACAACGTATAGAGACGAAATACAATCCGAAAGAAAAGTTTTAGCGTTAATCTGCATGGCGTTATGAATATCGGAAGTGAAGAAAGGAGTGGAAGTTCGAGGGGATGATAACAAATTCCACAGAAGTGCATATAATATAAAAATATCATCAGAAAAGGTTGTGATACCACCTAATTAAAAACGGGCGTGTAAATAGGGGCTGTCGTGATATAATCAAAGAGTGGAAATACATAATATTTTGACAGTGTACAAACTTCGTTTACTTGCCTCACTCAAAATTGAAAGCAAACGAAGAGTTCGATTTGCATATCTATTAATGTTTTGAGATACAAAATATAGAAGACTTCAAATATATGAATTGATTTAGTGTTTGTTTCTTTTCTTCCAGTGAGAGAGAAATTCTCACCCAAACTTTGGATAACTTGTGCTTCCGTGCACACGCTCTTGCGATGTAGGTCAAGAAACTGTGACATGAACTTTCACTGTTGTAGTAACATGATCTTTCAAAGTAGATGGAGAGCTGCGGTTCATTTTTGAGACCAGGGAGAAAAGATTAATCGAATTATTGATTGCAGTCGTTGAGAAAATATATTAATTCAAACAAGTCTTTAGTTAATTTCCTTCTTGCCAACGTGGAGCCTTAAGCTATCTGTAAAGCGAAGTGTCCCTTCTTTGCTAGTAATAATTTATTCAATTGACATTAATGGTAAAGGAATCTATAATCTAAGGTCACCATCAGTATGAATGGTCTCTGTACGTTCCTTAGCACATTTTATGGACTAGAGCAGTGGTTTTTATCCGCCGGTCCGCGAACCGATACTGGTCCGAGAAACTGTTGTACCGGTCCTTGGATGGTTAATACATTTAATTAATTTAACACTCATTTTGTAGAGTTCGACAGACGTTTCCTTTCCAAAACAACTAGAATCTGAAGATGTGCTGGCATCTTTTAACGTCAAAGAGACTCCTAACTTAGTATCATCTGGCTGGCGCGTGAAAGATTTTTCCTATAGTTTGCCGGTCCGTGAGTATAAAAAGGGAACGATATCGGTCAGAGGGTCTTTTTTCTGGATAACATTCTGACGTACTGTACTTTTGTTTACTGATTACAACCACAATTAGCAAATTGGTTTCTAATACGAAGAATAAAGTATTCAGGTTAAAATGCTTCCATATCCTTGAAAGCTTTACGACACATTTGGGTCATAAGCACCTAAATGTGAATTGTGAACTAGGAAGAGAAATATTTACGAGAAGAGCTGCTTTAAAAGTGTCCTCTTATATGTGTATGTATGTGCGCCCAGATAGCACAAGGATGTCCCACGGACGTTCAAGGGACGTCCTTCCCGGAACATTTGGGTTTCCAAAGAACATCCCATAGAGCTTTCCTGGAACGCCCACGAGACGTCCAAATTTACGTCTTGGTCATGAAAGAAGGGATTCCCATTGAATATCCTATCTTTGTCCGGGGGATGCCTGCAGGATATATTTGGGGATGTCTACGAGACAATTCCCATGAGCACAATTTTGCTGGGACAAAACACAAAATTAAAAAAATTACTGCCTATTACTATACATATTTAGTTGGTATTTGCCCATTGACTTCATGATAATGAATTAAGCTGTTTGTATTTTTTTAACTATTTGCAGCAGGATTTGAACTGGGAACCTTCCGATTTGTAGTTCATCCGCCTAATCACTGGACTATGAACGCATGTTGATAGTAACTAGTATTCCTATTACGTTACATAGACTCTTATTGAATCAAAGGCTTGAATTCGATACTGGGATCACAGATTGGATCTTGTGTTAGATTAATAATGGTTGCTTTGTCGATTTGTTCTCTCCCTTCTGGTAATTGATAAACATTGCTGATACATGGCAGTGTGGTAATGTGGTTGAGGTTATGGTCTGCGTTGGCAGGGAAGTACTGTGGAATACCCAGTTCACCAGACAACCAAAAGGGAACCATGGTATTTCCTAATTAAGAAACTCAGGGAAAATACCAACAGGATCCTAAGTATCTGAAACTGAAATTCTTATGTCATTCCATTCCTGTTATAGCTATATCAAACATGGCAGAACTGGAACCAGGTCACTTTTGGCAACTCGACCTGACTTGGACATACCTGTAAGTGACTCTGTCTAAAACTTGACCCGGTGATTCGTTTCAACTCTGAAACATGGCAAGTCGTAAAGAAGAAAAACAACTAAAGTACAAAGATACTGGAATTTTAAGAAACCGAGTAAAGGGCAACATAATTGATGTTGCGAAGTATCTTTTCATTACCCTGAAAAGCTTGTATTTGGACCTTGGTTCTTCCTCTGTACTCTTTAATTGGTTCTGAAGTAAAGCGACCTAGAAGTTGCTTATGACAAGACTTGGAAAACGAAAAGAAGGGCAGAAAGAGGTCTACTAGCGGGTAGGTTGAAATGAAAAATGGGTCAGCTCTGTTATCTTCAGAACCAATTCGCAAGATTTCTTGCAGTGCTCTTTTGCATACACTTATTCCTTAATTAGAAAAGTAACATACCGGTACCTTATGGATCCCTAATGAATTTGAATATATTTATAGCCTTTTGGCACCTTTGACTCAGGCTTGGATGTGGAAGGAAGGCATCTGCCAGGCCTTTCTTAAGGTACCATACTGGCAGTTACCTGAAGTAACTGAGGTAACCCTGAAAAACATCAGTCAGGATAGTCGGCCACATGGTTCCAACCCGCATACCTACTCATTCTCTATATCTAAAGTCCGCGACGTTACCACTTGGATTATGAAGCCTGGTTTGTTTGTCTCCCTAGTGAGTATTGTGATAGAGTCCGTTTTACTACTCTAGGGGTGACATGGCCTCCATGAACAGCAGACATCTTCGTATCTCCATATTGAAGTAGCATTAGCTGTAAACCTTGTACCGCTTGTCATCAAAGTTCAAAACAACAAAACAGTTGCGCATTGTAAACAGCAACCGAGCCGTCGTAGCTCAGTGGTAGAGCGTTGCCTTAGCATTCGGAAGATCGTGGGTTCGATCTCAGTAGCCAACCATCCTGAATGAGGTTTTAACAGAGTTTCCCTCAGTCACACCAGGCAAGTGCCGGGATGGCACATTTAGCAAAGGTCCTGGCCGACACCTTCCTGATTCCTTTCCGCTCTTCTATCCAGGCCTGAGCCTTAGATGCCTAAAAGACATAAATAAAATTTAAACAATCATAATCAGAACTCAGAAATAGAATTGACATTTGAGCCGCAATACGTGTTTCGTACAAAATCGAATTAATTTTTAATGGCATGTATGCATCTTGCTCAGGTCGAGATAGGAAAGAGAATGAGAATTTAGGGAGGGATGGGAGGCTGCCTGTGTCTATGTGTGAAGGTACTATCTCGGAATTTGCCTTTTGTGAGTGAGAAACCCCCGGTGAAACACCAGTCAGGATGGCAGGATGTATTGTATATATAAGTTGCACTGGCTTATTGTCAGCAAATTTTCCTCAATTAAGAACTGGCATTTGTTAATCAGAAAGGAAGCAAAAGGAATATATTCTTGCTCATGCCCGCATAGGACTTCTATGGGACATCCGACAGACGTCTCATAAGGATTGTTTTGAGATATGACAGCAGTACCTTCAAGAACGCGTTGTGGATCTCCTGTATGTCCCGAGATACGATTCGGAAGTTTAGAACGTCCCATCGGGATGATTTTGGTATATTCTATAAGGATGTCCAAGAGACGCGTTACAGACCTCCTGAATATCCCGGAATACGACTCGGAAGTTCAGGATGTACCTAGGACTACTATTGCACATTTGTTCCGTCTGGGTGGTGCATTCTTTTGTAAAGCGTTGATGTGTACGTGTTTTGTATGCACCTATTTCCTTTCTTTTTCAATTATATTCTTCCATAAAGACAATGTTATGAACACTGCAACAAAATAGCTGTGTTAATTCAACACAATGTGGTGTCCCAGCGTGACTACCACTTTTGTGCGTTAAATCAACACAAAACACGGTGTTGATTTCGATACAGTGAAAAAAGAAGTTACGGCCGCAGTGAGATTTGAGCATGGGTTGCTCAGTTAGAAGTCGAGCGTCTTACCGACTTCAATTGTCAGACACGAAAAGCACGAGATGCAAACGATATTTAATGAACAACATTTGAATTAAACGACTACACTATATTTAAACAGTGAATGGGATCAAATATATGTTACTGAACCCTAAAAGCAAACTAACTTACTTGCACGATTTATCCCATGGTTTAATCGCTTCCTATTTGTCAATTGAGAACCAGAATTCTCATTCATTGAGAATATTCTATTTCTATGAAAGCAAGCAAGATGGCGACAGCCAAACACTTGAGCAGGATTACTGCATTCTTATCGTAACAACATGTCAAATGCTGCACTTGCTTTCATAGAAATGGAAAAATATTCTCAACAAATGGGGATTGTGATGTGATCGCCCTAATTGACAAATGGAAAAGTGATTAAATCATGGCATAACTCGTGAGAGAGTAAGTTTGTTTGTGTTTGGGGTTCAGCAACTGTTTTTGTTTGTTTCTCTCTATATTGTTTCAATCTAGTGCTCTTTTTCTCTGACGATTTAGCGAAGTCGGTAAGACGTTCTATTTCTAACTGAGCAACCCGTGTTCAAATCTCACTGCAGCAGTAACTCTTTTTCTCCCAGTACCGAAATCAACACCGTGTGTTGTGTTGATTTAACACACAAAAGTTGTGGTCACGCTGGGACACCGCAATGTGTTGAATTAACACAGCTATTTTTTACTGTGTACATCACTGATTTTTAATTTGATACCTGAGGCATAAAATAATGTTTAATAGAGTCTAAAATTATTACACTAAATATTTTAAATAGATTATTTCTAATTGTAAACGTTGCTTTAGTTTTTATGAACTTCAACTGGCATTGTATCTGTTAACTATTATGTAACATGGTTAGATAACGTAGAAAGCAGTAAAGCATTCTCGTACTGGG
>JAGDQP010055134.1:0-13202 GCA_022664845.1 Lepisma saccharinum
GATTATTTTTATTAATTTGGATTATTTGGAATTATGTGTATTAACCTGGAGAATATAGTTAATCAAGCATATGTATTCAAGGAATAATGTATTGGAAAAAATAAGTGAAAACGGGTCATTGTGTAATAAGAGGAAAGTGATAACAGATTTTTTAATTTTTTCTTGCTGTTGCTCAATAGTTTAGTTACCTGACTATTTCAATTACACCACACTGCCATAAGGCATCTTGGCCTCTGAAGTTGTAATTTTTATTAATCTTTCTTGCGCTTTCTCAGTTATTCATTTTTCTCATGTATTGTTTACTTTCTCTACGTGTTTTGACATATTTTTTTATCTAATCTAGGGATAACTGGTAAATATGGATACTATTAAGATAACTGAAACTGAGAAGAAGAAGCCAAGTGCTACTCACCGAGGATTTCAATATCGAATACATCGGCGCTTCAAAAATGGAAATATTACCTGGATATTTATAAACGAGAGGAAAGAGAAATGTAAAGGAAGACTATTGACTTGCAGTGAACACAACTTTCTGAAAGTGACTGAACATACGTGTAGGACTGACGAAGCTGCAGTAGAAGTGAAAGAGAAGATATGTACGGTAAAAAAGCGTGAAAGAGAAGAAGAAAATCCCATAAGTACCCTATACAAAGAAGAATTAGAGCCTTTATATTCGAAAGGATACAATTTTGTAACAGGAATACCCGCTTACAAATCTATGAAAAGAACATTGCAACGAGCAAGGAAAAAGAATGACACAATCCTACCAGACCCTTCAAATGCTGAAGAATAACTATACCAGAAGAAATTTTTGAAATGGTTGACGGAAGAAGTTTTCTACTTGCTGATGACAACACTAATGCAAAGAAGATCATATTCCGCACTAATAAGGGAAGAGAAGCGTTATCTGAAAACACTACTTTTATCATGGACGGCAGTAGGAAACGTGGTACAAGTAATTGATGAAACAGAGTGGTAACTCCTGATAAATTCAACAAATATATGGTTCTTCTCCCAACCAAAATTCAGAAAGAGATTTCAAGTTATACATAGCAAATAGTACTATAAACATACATTAAATTAATCAAATTATAGCAAACACGTAGTTTCAAATTACTAATCACATCACACAGTAGCATTGAATATTTAAAGAAAATTTGATCTACAAATTAGTAATAAATCAAATGAAAATTAATTTCTTTAAATTTATCGTCGGTATGCAAATTATTGATAGTGAGGTGATAATGCACTTGTCTCAAAACGAAATATGACTAGAGGCTATACATAATATTCAATTCAAATACACTCGTAACAAGATAGATACTGACTCCCAGATGATGGTTTTGAAATCTTTAAATTGAAAGAAAAATCCTGTGGCTCTAGCATTTTTATTCTTGCTAAGAGACAAAAGATTTTATTCTAATGTGTCAAAATCAAACACAATGACTTTACGAATGAAATCGAGAACTCTTAAAAATAATATTTAAAAGATAAGTTATAAATAAGCCTACAATTTCAGTATTTACTAGCACTGACATCTAAAGCGTGTAATCACTCAGCGAGCACAACTTCAGACGGAAATGAGATGAACAGAACGTCCAAGGCCCCTATTCTAGATGATATCCAGAAATTAATGAAGGAAATATGAAAATATATGTCAGAACGTATGGATGTTGAAATGTTTATTGAACTTGGGGTGGTTTCTTATCAATGATCTGTGGCGAAAGATCACTAGGTGGGCTGGACATGTATAAATAAGGGTGGAACAGAGAAACGTAGCGGGCAGCATCTTTTTAAGTCTATATATTCGGATTAAAAATGTAATTAACATTTACATATATGGATAAAGTTTCACGCACGCCCCTTTAGTTCCACCTATGACCGTCTTTGTCATTCTGCAAATCCATTCCACCCCACCTTACAAATCAGTGAAATCTCTAATATATCTAGATTATTTTAAACAGAAATATTCTCCTTGTATCCAGAGTACGTTTTAGGTAAGGTTGGCATTTTATAAAAATCAACAATTAACATAGCATGTGAGACTGGACTGTATAGCTTAGTCAAGTCAAGGATCTCATACATAAGTACAGAAGTAGAATACTTCAAATTAATTCGCTGCATTGTGCATTGTGCGCCTGGATCAACTCACTTGGCACTAGGACTATTACAGGTGACATACATACTTATTCAAGGATATTTGTCCATAAAAGGACCATGTCAAAAATGTCATTCCTTTAAAGAAAAATAGCTTTAGATTGTTTTCTGAAAATAGTCACGAAGAAATATCTGTTTAGTAAATTTCGAACACAAAATATGCACAACAATACTTATTTAGTTTGTTTTTATATTTCATTAGAAAATATTCATAAAACTTCCTCAGAAGGAAGAAACACTATAAATGAATAAACGAAAGACGAACGATTTTACAGGTACACATGGTGCTGATACAGTGGGGACAAATTTACTTTATTTGCACACTGAACAGCTGAAATGCTAAAGAGAAGATACTTCATTGAAAGCAGACTGCAGGTATCTCTTCCGCTACGCTCAACGATGTCTCTCACCGAGGAGAGTAGAATATTTACTGATGCTGCATACAAAATAGGAAATAGTTTATTTGGTGTTTCTGCTATGATTTTATTATATCTACTTTATTTTCTTTCAAAAACAAGTTTTGTTTATTTAGTCAATGAAGGGATAAAATAATGGGTGAAGTGCAGCTTCACTAACTTCACTTGAAGAGCCGCTACTGGTATATGTTGTACTTAAACCATCAAAGTTCTACTTACCTTGGTGAGTTTTTCCAATTGAATATAACATTGTTAAATGTGGATAAGCTGTACTAATGTTACGTAGATAAACTGCAAGCTCATCATAATGATGATAAGAGAAGTCTAATGGTGCTACAAGTGGCTGCGATGGATTGTTGATTGGTGACGATAATTTCAGGCTTACTGAACAAAGTAAGTTGAACTGGATTAAACAGAAAATCCACACTGTGTTGCAGACGTCTGTCATGGTAGCTATGAGTCTATGAAAAGAAAAAGAAAATGGTATACAGTTCTAAAATTGTATAAAGTGATCTCAATAAAAACCAACTAAAGTTATTTCACTCATTTTATCTATCATTTTCTAAACCAAGAGCATGTATTGTAGCTATGATCAGGGAAGTAGTGAAAGAACACGCGTTTGAGACATGTGCTGAATTAAATTTACTCTTAGCTCTTTAAAGCACAGTGTAATACATGGTCAGAAAGACTAAATGAACATAATCGTTTTTAATTTAAATGTTTGTTAGCTATCATGCAAATAGGCACCGTTAATATTTCAAATTTTAAGTAAACTAATATATTTAATTTTAATGTGTCAATTGGTAAGCAGCAGTTAATGTTACATGCTCAGCAAGTTTTCGTTCTAATTTTATATTATATTGTTCAGTCCTGGAAAGATAAGATAAAATGAATTGTTTGGGCGGCAACATTCCTGGAACGATTAACTCTTAGCACGCTCCTCATTTTCAAGTAGGGTTACCAGATATTCCTGAGGAAAAAACGGGAGATTTTCATATACATCAGGAAATTATAGGCAAAACTCAAACTCCAATTTCAAGTAATTTTACATAGCACATTAACATGTGATCATGCAGATATACAATAATATTATTTGCTAGAATTAAGCACTAGTTTTAAAAAACGGTTTTAAAGGGCTTGGTGTGTCATTAGTTTGTATTGCTGTGTTACTTTATATTTATCTTCAGATTTTGCCCTTCTTAACATTTTATTATATATTTTTTTTCTATTGTGAAAAAAATACTCCTTGCACGAAAAGAGAATGTTTACAACAATATATAATTCTGCTTTATTTAACTCCATGCTTCAACGATTTCTCACATCTGTCCATTTTAACACGTTTTTATTAACTCGCTTTCTTGTCTGTCTGTTCGGTAAAAATTTTAAACTCATTTCCCATCATCCAATTTCTCTGGAACTTTGTAAACTTGCTTGCTCCGATGACAATAAAATATTAAATCATTAGATATACGACAAAATAATCCAGTTAACTGTAATTAATTAATTAAAATAATTAGAAATTATACTTAAATGCATGCAACGCCGCAACTATTTTGTGCCTGTTGCAAAAGTTGATTATTTCCACCCTCCCTTTCTTATGCAATTAAAAATATCTATGAAGGTAAATGTTAATAGAATGTTAGGTATAAACGAACATGTGTATGTTTTCTAAAATGAGAAATACCTGCAACTTTATAATGACAGAAGTAATTTTAAAGACGTTTCTAAATTGCAGGGAAATGTTGACAACATGACTGAGATTTCACATGATAAAATTCACATATATCTAGATACTAATATATCGAAAAAGGTTATAACCAGTTTTAAAATGTAAAACATCCTTGGATCACTAGGGAGCTGAAAAAGTTAATAAACAAGAAAACAAAGTTATTCATAAAATTTAAACAAACTGGTAATCCTAACATTTATGAAATTTCATCACAGCTGAGGAAACAAGTGAAGAAAATATTCTGTGCACTGAAAAAGAGTTACTTTGATTCATTGGAAAATATATTACTGAGAATAACTCAACGTTTTGGAAAAACTTCAGATCTAAACCAAAGAATCAAATACCCAAAGAACTTGAGTACAAAGGTGCATTAATAACTAACTTTAAAAGTATAAGCGAAGTGTTTAAAGGAACGTTTAGCAAATATTTTGATATGGATCTTGATGATGATAATGTTGTGAATCTAAATTCCAGACCATACCTGTAAATATCTCACATATAGATTTTAAAGATGTAAATGAGGCAATAGGAAAATTGAAAGCTATCTCAGCAATAGGTCCAGACAGAATTTCCAATTTTATAATTAAGGCTTGCTCGAATGAATTGGCTCCTCTGTTAGCTAAAATTTACAATTCTTTATTAAGACAAGGGAAAGTTCCTGAAAAGTGGAAAACTTCATTTGTAACTCCTGTGTACAAGGGTATTAACAGAAGAGATCCCAACAACTATAGGCCAATCACCATTATAAATGTTTTTTTCAAAAATATTCGAAAATATTGTACATTAATACCTGAATTTTAGTGTATTTTTTTTTACATCCATCTTAACGTGAGTTCAATAAAAATAAATCCATATTAACCAATGTAGTTGAAATGACTGACTTTGTCTCTGCTGCTATCAAAAGTAATTCACAGGTTGATATTATATATGTGGACTTATCCAAAGCTTTCGATTCAATAAACCATAGTACTATTCTCAATAACCTTAGTAACTTTGGTATTTCACCTTTGTATATAAAGTCGTTCCACAGCTACCTTTCAAATAGAAAATATCAAATCAAAATTGAACATGTAAAATCTGAAACAGGTTTAATAAAAAACGGCATACCACAGAGATCCCCCCTTGGACCACTGTTATTTGTAATATTTCTGAATGACTTACCAGAAGTGGTGCATGATGCAAACATTTTATTATATGCTGACCATGTAAAAATTATGAGAATGGTAAGAAACAGTTTTGAGCAGGGTATATTACAGGAAAATTTCAATTGAGTTGTAAGATGGTGTGAAGAAAACGGTATAAAGATAAATAATAACAAAACTAAAAATGTAACATTTACCCGAAAGGTTCAGTATTTCCTAAGTACGTATCATATGAATGGAAATGTAATAGAGAAGGTAGACAAAAATTAACGATCTTGGGATACAGTTCGATAGCAACTTCTTATTTAATGAACACATTACAATTTACAAATAAATGTAATGAAGCTAAAAGAGTCATAGCTTCGGGCAATGGTCAAACTTCACAAGACCAGCCTACATATATTTGATAAATCCTTTGAAAGGTCAAAACTTGAATATGGCTAAGTCATTTGCATTTACTTGCCAAAACACATATCAAATAAAATTGAAGCTATCCAGAACACTTTTATTAGAATGTTATGCTATGTCGTTGGTCTTAACTATTATTCGCAAAGTACAGGGTACTGGAAATCCCATTTTAATCTTGAACCATTGGAGTATAGAAGAGATGGGTTTGACGCTGATCCCACATATAAAATAGTCAATTGTAATACTACTCAGAGTATCTCCTCGAAAGACTTGTGATAAGAACTCCAACATACGGTACAATGAATAAAAACTTGTTCCTACCTATTAATAAAAATAATATCTTTATGTTTAGATTGATAAAATAGTATAACAAAATCTCATAGGTATGTAATTTAGAACAATTTAAATGTGAAGGATGTAGATTTCAATCTGCCATCTAAATTCTGTGACATGTTAAATTTGCCATTTATAAGTGGACACAGAACCTAAACACATGGAGTAGAAGTAATCGCAGACATTCTCATTTGTAAATCTTTCTTTAATTAATGCCTTACTTAGTGCTGTATTTTTGCATACTCTGCTGTTCTCAGCACTTAAATAAACTATTACTATTACAACGTTACTTATATTACACATCTTTTTATTTTAAACACGAAAAGAAATGAACCCCTTTTTCTACATCACTACCTCACACCACGTAACTTTCAGCTAAGATCTTTATATTCACTAAATTCCTCATGTAGCTGGTCAACATTAACATTATCTTGAATTTAAAGCGCTTTTACAGCTGCCTCAAAATCTTAATTACTCTTTGGCTAACAGGACTCGTAAGCTCACCACCCCATAATAAACGTTCGCCATAGGATTCTGTTTTGGGGAAGATAAAGCCAGTTTTCATCACGAATATCTACTTCTCGAAGATCCCTTCTAATATTGCTCTTCCAACGACGTCTCAGTCTTTCCAATAGTATCTTTCCCTTTAACTTTCCAACCACAATGGAATATAATCTGCGTTTTTCCCCAATAGATCTTAAGTCCTGACTTCCTAGGGAAAATTCCTGATTTTTATTTTAAATACTTAATTCCTGACAACCTTAAACATTGTTTTCGCTGAAATTATAATTTTTGTTCAAATATGTCAGCAAATTCAATAATACATTACATTTTTGCGGTCATTTAAATTTTTTTGACAGGAAAGTAAAACTGGAAGAAAGTGAGTAGATATAAAAACTATATATATCTTGGAATCCAAATTTCCAAGATTTCCTCTTCTTCTTGTGAGTGGTACTTCCTTCTCTTTTCCCTTTTTCTATCTCTTCGGTTTCTGCATCCTTTCTTTCTTCGTCCCTTATTCGGTTTGTCGGATCCATAGTTATATTGCCTTCTGTTCTTTTCTTCCTCTTCGTTTTGTTCCTCCTTGTTTAAGTCTTCTAGTGCTGTTGACATGGTTCTAAACTCTAAAGAGTATCTGGTCGTTGACCATCATTTCGAAACCAATGTTGTCGATTTTATTTTCCCATTGATTTATTTTCTTTAGAATCATGTATGGATCCGCTTTCCATAATCCCATTCCAGTCGCTGGAATCGTAATTTTCTTTCTAGTGTCTCCCCGCAAAGCCGACAGCAGCTCAAGCGTCAAATCCAAATCACTTAGGAAGTTCTCCCTTGATGAATTAATATGCATGAATCCGCATCCATGCCTATTTATTGACAAATATATTTCAAGATTTTGGTCTTCACAGTCCTCTATTTTTTCCTTCTCCATTTCATCCAAATTAAATTGATCCTGTGTAAGGGCCACCAATTCGGCCAATCCCCTAAGGTTCTGAGTTCCGGATTTATGAAGTGGATAATAATTTGGTTGCTTTCTTCAAAATTGATATAGCCAAATTTTATTGAGAGGTAGTTTTCCGTTTGTTTAGTATAGCTGTTTAATAACCAATTGTTTATAAATTCTATTTTTTCATTTTTGTTATATTCCAATAATCTATCAAGATTTATTTTTTGTTTGCACGGAGGTAGTTTCTTTTTTTTATTTTAGGAGTCTCGACTTCAACCTGATTATGTTTAAATTCCATAATCAAATTTATCGATTGTTCTCTGCAAGCTTACCTTGTACTGAGGGCAATCTTGCTGTTTCCCCCGCACTTCTTACCCCTTTGATGGCATGGTACACATACCTTTTTATTCTTTTCATTGCGTTCATTCTTCTTGTGATTTTCCCCCCGCATATTCCAGATCTTGCTTCATTTTTGCAGTAGTTAGCTATGTGCCCATAGTCAAAACATTTCAGACATTGCGTAACCACAAGGTAATCTTTAAAGTTTGTCGCCTCGTATCCGATGTAAACTTTTGGATTCTGTAGCAGGATCTGCCTTACCTGTTTCGGCACCTCGATAACCAGATGGTAGCGGTCCTGATTTCTTGGTCCAGTTTTGAACCTGGGTTTAACCAGTTGTGTTTGCTCGTCCGTAATGCCCTGTAGATTCCTTACTAGAAGTTCCCCGATTACTTCTGCTTCTTTCATCTCTGTTGGGATGCCGTAGAAGATCATCATAGGTCTTCTTTTCGCTTCTGTTTGAAATATCAAAATTATTTTTCATATCGGGATGATTCATCAATCTTTCCTCATCTTGGGGCGATGCCATCTGGAAGATTAGTGCCGTCTTCGTCTGAATCAGTTGGAAGTTTATTTAATCAATCCTTTGGATTGTTCTTGTAATTCGCATTCTGGTTTCCTTCAGAGTTTTGCTCTGTTTCGGTCTGACTAATATTGTTTGTTTTGTATTCCTCTTAGTTGTTTCTATTATTCTCGTTTATTCCAGAATCGTGTTCTTCCAAGAGATCTGCAAAGCTAACATATATTGTTGGCGTCACTACTTCCTTTATTTTTAGACTTCCGTTTTCTGCGTACAATTCCCTTATATCCTCCTCCTCTCTCTGCAATTTATTTTCTGTTTCTAATTTCCTATGTTCAGTTTGGTTGACGATTACCTCCAATGCTTTTATTTTAATACTTCCGGTTATAGCTTGTTCCTTTAAGTCTTTGATAGATTTTTTCAATGTGTCTATTTTATTGTCCCTGTCTTCCACACTTGTTTGCTATTTCATAAGTTTCATTTCACATTCTTTTAATCTTAGGAACTCCATTTCAAGTTTCTCCTGGTTCCTTTCGAGCTCCATGATTCTTCCTTCAAAAATGCATTTCGTATCTTGAAGTTCTTTATCTTCTTTCTCGTGCTTGTTTCTTTTGCTTGCTTCCTCCTTCTCTGGTGTTCTTAGTGTCTTCTTTGTTGTCTCTTTCTCAATAAATGACGGTGTTACCCGCAAGGTGTGTCCAGATTCTCCTGGTCAGCGGCAACTTTGCGAATACTTCTCAACGGTGTTGTTTTGACTGCTAAATCCTTATTGGCTCTTTCCCACTTTGCATACACCTCGTCCACAACCTTCTGCTTTACCTCTTTATCTTTCTTGTTTGATCGCGATTTGCTGATAGTAATATCCTTTCTCTTAACTTTTTCCATCCATTTAAGTCTAAATGGGTTGTTCGGATCGATATCCGTACCATCAGTTGCATTCCTCCACTCATGTTATAACTTCGTGAGTCCTAATGGGGTAATGTCTGTCTGTATGGTCGAACTTTTTCGCCATCCTCACGTATTCTCGCTCACACTCGATAACGCACAAAAACCAGCGAAGATTCTTTATTCGCTACTAGAGAGAAAGTACAGCATCCCCGAAGTCGAAGTTCCGGGCTTCATAAAAAAAACGGGAGTCCCTATCCCGGGGGACCTATCCCAAAATGTTCCCGGCAAAATTCCATGCCATAAACATCCCGGGGGAATGCCCCTTAAAGGTCACCGACCCCCCAAAGTATCAAGCATCCATCCCTAGCGGTCCCGGGGATATTAACCACTTAGCCCTCCATACAGTCTATTCACTAATGCACTGAAAAAGGAAAAAAAATATTTCGGTAGAGGGACAAAATATATTAACGCTTAAGCGAGATTTGAACATGGGTTGCTTAGTTAGAAGTAGAGCGTCTTACCGTCAGGACTAAATCCCCGGACAGAAAAAAACAACAAATTCAAACAGTGTAGAGGATCAACAATGTGTTACTGAACCCCAAACGCAAACAAAGTTACACTCACGACTTGATTTAGTCACTTTTCCATTTGTCAATTAGGGATCAGAAATCCCATTCATTGAGAACATGTTCCATATCTATGAAAGCAAGCGCAGCATTTGACATGTTGTTATGATAAAAGCGGTGATGCTGGAAAAGTGTTTGCTTGTCGCCATCTTAATCGTTTTCTGTGATAGAAATGGAACATTCTCAATGAATGGGAATTCTGGTTCCGAATTGACAAACAGAGAGCAATTAAACCATGCATGGTGTAAGTCGTGCAAGTAACTTAGTTTGTTTTGGGGGTTCAGTAACATATATTTGATTTAATATAAATGTTATAAAATACATATAATTTTAATCTAGTGTTCTTTTCTATCTGGCAATTCAGCCAAGTTGCCGATCCAGGTGGTCGTGCGGACTAGTGCGGTAGTCTAGCGACTCCAGGATCGCGGGTTCGAATCCCGCCTCGGGCATGGATGTGATTTTAACTGTGTTGTCCGTAAGTAGGTTAAGAAAGATAAACGAAAAATAAATGGTCCCAATCGTATAAATAAACGCAATGTACTATGAAAGTTAAATAAACGAGATTTTTAAAAAATAAAAAAAAATAAAAGTTGGTAAGACGCTCAACTTCTAACTGAACAACTCATGTTCAAATCTCGCTGCAGACGTATTTTTTTCTCCCAGTACCGAAATCAACACCATGTGTTGTATTGATTTCAGACAAAAAGTGGTAATGACGCTGGGACACCGCATTGTGTTAAATTAACACAGCTATTTTTTACTGTGTGATTACGAGATTTATAAAGTCCCGGAAAAAGAAATAATTTCTCCGGAACATGGCATGCGATTCTTGGTCAATCCCTCCCAGTCAGGGAAGGTTAAAAACCCTATTTGAGGCCCATTTTTCCTGCTCTTTTCTATGTACTCAAAGTATAATACCTTTATCGTGAAACTCAAAATTAAGAAAAAATTCTATAGTCTATTTCTTGTATTAGAACGAAATAACAATTAGTTATCACTATTTCGTGAAGAGCAGTTAGTCTAATTAGATAATTAAATTTAGTTTTATTAGGTTAATTATTCTTCCCAAAATAATGATACCTAATTGTTCTTTCTCTCTAATACACGAAATGGTAATATAATTCTTTCTTACAAGGGAGGGTCAGGATATGTTGTCGCTGGAATCCGAATCAAACCTAATGTACCAGGTGTATGCATAAGTTTTTGCCGGTTTTTGTGGTAAAGAAAACACGTAATTTTCAACGAAAATTAATTTTGTTTTATTCAAAATATTGGCCATCGGCTTCTACACATTTCGTCCATCTTTCAGGTAATTGATGCATGTCATGCAAGAAAAACTACTTGTCTTTTGCGGCAAACCATTCGTCGAGTCATTTTCCAACGTCTTCGAAATTGCTGAAGTGCTGCTCTGCGAGCGCGTGCCCCATTGATGCGAAGAGGTGATAGTCAGATGGCGCCAGGTCTGGGGAGTACGGCGGGTGCGGAAGAATGTCCCATCCAAGCGATTTCAAGGTGTCTTTCACTGGTTTTTCTGTGTGAGACGGCGCATTGTCATGTAACACAATCACTTTGCCGTGTCTTCGGGCCCATTCCGGTCGTCTTTCGATCAACGCGTGATTTAAATTAATCATTTGTTAACGATAGTGTTGTGCATTAACGGTTTCTCCGAGCTTCAAGAGTTCATAATACACAATACCGCTCTGGTCCCACCAGACACAAAGCATGGTCTTCTTGCCGAAGCAATTTGGCCTTGGTATTGAAGGACCGACTTAGGTGAAAGCCACGATTTTTGCCGCTTCGGGTTTTCAAAATAAATCCATTGTTCGTCACCCGTCACAATTCGATACAAACAGGATTTTCTTTCGTGGCGTTGAAGCAGCATTTCACAAGTGACTTTGCGATTTTCCATTTGACGTTCATTTAAATCGTGTGGGACCCATTTACCTAGTTTATTGATCTTTCCCATTGCTCGTAAACGTCTGCTGATTGTTTCTTGTGACATATTTATTAATTTTGCCAATTGCTGTTGAGTTTGAGTTGGGTCATCCTCCAATAACACCTGGAATTGCTCGTTTTCGCACTTTTGTGGTCTACCAGAACGCGCACTGTCTTTCGCATTGAAATCACCACTTTTAAATTGTCGAAACCATGTCTCACATGTTCTAATCGATGGAGCGAGTTCACCATATGGTTCTACCAGCACACGATGACTTTCAACAGCCTTTTTCTTTTTATTAAATAAGAAAAGTAATGCGTGCCGCAAATGTTCTTTTTCAGGCACAAACTTCGACATGATCACTGAACGATAAAACAAAGACGCTAGTGTTCGGTGTGTTTGTAGTTTAATGTCAGACGAACAAAATGACGTATGTGTCAAATGAATACGCTGCGTACTTTTCGCTGGCGCCATCTCTTAGGTAAACCGGAAAATACTTAGGCATACACCTGGTATCTGATAGATAAGCATGGTGAAATATGGAGAATACCAGAATTTAAGGTGCGATGGATAAGGGGGAGCGGAGCTAGAGGGTGTGAAACCTGGAAATTGACAAAAGTTAAATAGAGAATATATCCACGGTGATTCAGAATAAAGGACATTACTTTCGGAAGGTTAAGTCCTTAAGTTCAATAATATTTGTAACATGCGAAGAGAACCGAGGAAGTGGTTTATCGTAAAAACGTAGCAAAGGTTTTGTTTTTTTTTGTTATGGTTGTCTTAGAATGGAAGATTTGTGGTTGCGGTTTTCTGGAAAGCACGAGGTTTGGAGAAAGTCGGTGAACAGCGTTAAATATTAAAAGCAGAAGTAACTTAAAGAAAAGTTTTGAATGTATTGATTAAATAACTAAGAAAATGCTAGAACTGGCCTAAATTCTTGGAAATTAGTGAGGATACTGGAGTTAAATTCAAGGTAAGTGAATAATTAATCTAACTGCAATTTTTCTTACAGCAGTAATAAAGTCCAGCCAAGGACAGCGAAAGTAAGGAGCTAATTAAATAAGTTGTGGTAAATTGAAACTAAAGGTTCTTCACTAGCGACTAGCTGTTAATAAGTGAATTTTAAATAAATTTCAAGGCGAAGTAACTTGAATTGTTTTAGTTAAGCGCGGCTATTGGAATCAAATGTAAATTATCCTCGAAACATCCTAGTTTTTCTGCTAAGAAGTGTTGATGAATTTATTCGTATTTTTGTATTATT
>JAGDQP010055135.1:0-13202 GCA_022664845.1 Lepisma saccharinum
TACGTTTCATCTTTCTCGGGCTCCCTTGTCACTGTTGACCTCTGTAGCTATAACTTTGGCTGTGACGGTTTTTGTGAGTACTGTAGCACTGCAAAGTTTTATCGAAGTCAGGGTTTCTCTTGGATATCCCCTTGGAAGAATAATTAGTCTTAGGCGCACGCATTGGTGTTTTCTTTGTGTGCGACTACATAAGGGACAGTAAAATAACTATTGTCTGTGGAGTGGAAAGAGAAGGAAGACACTTTAAATCAAGACTTTAGAACTGAAGTATTTGACATATCTCGACTTAGAGGTAAGAGGGCGAAAGGGGAAATCATAAACTAACACGTGTATCATAAGATAAGAACAAACATATAAAGGAACTATGTACTAAACGAAACGCAACTTTTTATTTTTTTTAATTGAAGATATACATATTTCTGTGGGAATGTGTTGTATTTTATTTTTAAAAAAGCAACCATCAGTTTACATGTAAATAATCACTTTACTCGTCATATACATTTTTTTATCCTCGTTTGAATATCACGAAACATAGCAATTAACAGCAGGGAAACTCGTTGGGTTTTGCTGTTTTGGCAAAGCGACAATGTGGCTACGGCAGATCCATCTCTACAACACGACTTCGTTAAATAGCACAGACTTTCTCTCTCTCTCTCACACACACACACACACGCACACGCACCTTTTTGTCTTGGAAGAGATACATTATAATAAAGAAAAATATATTTACTTTTTACGTCTGTGTCCGTACTCCTAAGTGTGTGGTAAAATGAACAGCTGCTGATCTAACTTTAATAAAGAGATTTACTGTACATTGCATAAAATCTGTACTGGGAGGGAGGTGAATTGCATTCCAAACAGATTTTAACCAGCGCGAGAGAGAGAAAAAGAATTTGGACCATGTATGGGGTGGGTAGGAGATTGGCGAGAGGAAGCGGGGACAAGAAATAAACAAAAACAAAAGTTTTGTTGCAGGCAATTATCGCTAGTTGTTTTTTGGGCGGGGACATGAGGAAAAAACAAAGGAAAAAGAAGAAGCGAAGCGGCGAGAAACGCATCTTGTAGATGTGGAGGAATCGTGGGAAAGTTTGCTTTAACTTCTCTAAAAGGAATATTCGTACACATATTTTTAACTACATACGTTTCTTTGTCTCTTTTTCTCTCTTCTCTTTCATTACACTGCTTCGGAGGGAAATATTCTGGTACAGGGAATTAAAAGACAAATGTAAACTATAATGGAACCTTGTTTGGATTGTTTAATTGTATTATTATTTACGTTCTTAACAAGCTGTTAAGTTTCTAAACACGGGGCCTAGAGATTTGACAAAGTGGGTTCTGAACTATTCTTCTTAATTGACCTCGCACAGGACTTGAATCCGTGACCACGCGCACAGAAAGCGAGTTTGTTAACCATTCAATTAACTGTGGGCCTACTAAAACCTTATTCAGAAAGCAAGAAACGTCTGCTTGTAAAAATAAACTTTTAAAAAGTTTTGAAATTTATAAATAAGTTTAGAAAACATCATATTTTAAGTTAGAGAGCAAGGTATGAAAATAACAGCAAACCGTGAAAAAAGTTCTGCCTTGTTATATGGTGATCTCAAAAGTGTGTGCTGCTTTCTTAAATATCCATTACATTTAAATAATAGAACAGTACATTCCATGTTAGTGTATGTTTTTGACGTATTTTGTTTTAAAACAATATTTTATTGTTTTAGCTAGGAACCGTAGTAATGGAGTAGACAGGGATTGTTATTGGTTCCAAAGCAATTCATATTCAGTGTGTTTTCTTGTAAATGGTCGCTCGTTGTCAGTCTTAAATATCTCGCGACAGTTTAGGTTTGTTAAAGGGAACAATCCGTACTAAGTTTCTATGTGCGTTTATTTACGAACTTCTAGATTTTCTGGAAGATAGGTATTTGATTATGAAATCAGAAATTTTATACCCTTTTAAAGGTAAAATAGTTTTGTATTTTGGGGAAAAGTTAAAATTCGGAAAAAAAAAATGTGTCATTAATAGTTCTCCAATTGCGGCAGCTCTAAATTCTGTAAAAAGATACAATTCTGTAGCTTCAACCTTGCCTTAAAACACTATATTTCGAAAACTAGGTTTTCGAATTTTGGTCATTAAGTGTGTAAGTTTCCCAAAATGGCTAATATGAAGTCTCTGACAAAATCGTCAAATTATCTAAGAATTTCAAAGTATTTAATGTGTTCTCTGAGTAGAACCAAAGAAGCCGAGACTCTTTGAAATTATTTTGAAGTTGACCTTCATCCGGATAGAAGTTTTTGAGACTTCACTGTTGTTATTGTTTCCAAAAAATCGTGGAAATTAAACTATATATGAAAATAGAATTGAATCTTGGGTCCACTATTTTAAACCAATGATACAGATGCTAATTTTTTATTTTGTAAAGCCTACATCGAATGCGAAAAATGAACTTGCAAATTACTCTTCCTTGAGAATGGACTTCCATTTCATTCCCGAGTCGCAATTGAAACGGAAACAAAATTTTAACCCCGTTTCAAACACTCTTATTACTATGTATTAATTTTTATAAAGGAAGGATTGCAGGTATATAGAAGTTAAAAGACATGTACACTTCCATGAGGAGAAAAAGACAGATTTTCAAAAAGTATACATTTGATACATGTAATCGACTTACAGAGTCAAATAACATTACTAAAACCCGCTGATGCGTAAAGCATCACAAATAACATTAAACTCATCTCGGAACAGTGTTTGTTTATATAAGATGAAGAATATCAATGTCGTTTTAGAAAGTAGATGCTTTGAAATATGCATATTTTGCAGTCCAAAAACATTGATTTATATCTAGGCTCGTTGACGAAAAACTCACTTTATAAATTATACACAACACACACTGGAGTAGAAAGCAACCTGACCTCTTCATATACATACGTATGTTGTGAAACAGCTTGTTAACAGGCACATATACACACATATATAAACAGAGGGACGGGAGGACATACATACTGATAGTGACGGAACAAATCATCACCATTGCAAAACATGATTTTCACTGAGAGCTCACTCACACATACACGCCCAATCAAAGAATGTGACTGACAATCTGAGGAGATAGAGGAACAAAACACCTCACACTAAGTTCTTCGTTCAGTAAACGAACCTTCCCATTCTTCCCCTACAGGCGAAAGAAGGTAAATAAGTGGAAGATTCTATTACATGGCAAAGCTTCCACAGATTACCAACAACAAGTAACAACAGTGCTGGTGAACAACGGAGCCACCCAAGAGGAGGAGGAAGAAGTGAAAAAGCATTTTGGGACTTGGATCTTGCTGAGAGTTCAGCAATAAACTGGCAACTGGAAACCTGCTATCTTGGCTGTGGTTGTGTTTATGGTTCATTTCGTGTGAGTCGAACGAACAGAGGAGGAATAAAACTGCAATGATGAATTAGTATATACCAAGGATTATACTAGACAAGTTGTCCTCCATTTCAAATCGCTTTACGATTTCCTACTTTTTAACTTGCCATTGGTTTTATTCATGCCACATTTTCCGTAAAAGCTTTAATTGCGAGAAACAAGTTATTTTTACGGAAGGAATATTTTGTCTGTTGAATACCGAATATTCTTCCTGCTATGATATATTAGCAGAACCCCGTTAGTAATCCAGTCGGTGTGGTGTGCAGAGACAACCCATAAGGAAATAGATAATTTGCATTTCAGTATATGAACATGTTGCATGTTACTAACGGGGCATATTTTAATAGTTTCGACGTCAATAAGTATGATGCCTCGAAGCCTTGGGGCTGCCGAATTGATTGTTTTCCAACTTGGGCGTATATTTGGTAGTACGAAGATGGTATACCGGAAAGCAAAGCTTCCCGAACACTGAAGATCGCGTTGTCATCCTCATTCGGGTAATTGTGACCTCTAAACAGAGCAAAACAAAAGTATGATACCACGTCCAGGTCTTCCTGGCCAAAGAACACGATAATTGAGGGTTGGAAAACGGGTGGTAGAAGGCAACCACGTCGCAAGACCACAGACGTGATAGAACACCTTTATTTGACTTCCAACTCAGTTAATAGGTATCTCTACCAGCTAAGTGGGAGAGGTACCAAGTGGAAACCAGCGCTCACTGCAGCCAACACTGTCAAAGGGAAAATTTGGGCAACGGAGATGGATTAATGCACTTTCAGCTTTTGACATAGTGTCATCTTCCAGATATGTCATCCTGTGCTCAGATTTCCTGTAGCATTCAGATTTGGGTTTGGAGCAGGGGTGTTCGGAATTCCGTAGTCCATGAAGTTCCGAATTCCGTAATTGACTTCCGAATTCCGTACATCCCTAGTCTGGAGAAGGTGTTGCTAAAAATTCGTCATGAAGTGACTGCAACCAACCGTCTATTTGCATCATGAAGTGACTGCGTATGTGTTTTTATGATGTGGGATGCCACTTAGTGTAAGAAGCACCCGAGCTCGTGGAATGTGTGGATATTAACTGCGTAAAATACATCAAAATATTATAACATGCTCTTCTTCCAATATTATCAGGTGCTGATCAAAAGCACTTGCTCTAGTCATGCAAGGTGGAGCTCCGTACCACACTTCAAACACGACTCAACCCTGGCTAGCGGAAGGCTTCCTAACGCTTCTATGGGCCAATCAGGCACCGGACATTAAGTCTATCGAACACGTCTATGTTCTAAGTCTACCAATATTCCACAGGTCAAGATAACAGAATTCGTTGATTCTATGTCCGACATGATTCTGGGCTTTGAAGAAAGCACGCGTGAGGGAAATTAAGTTCTAATATCCACTTTGCATTTAACTGGCTATCATTCAATTAAAGCCCAAGTCCAAATTTCAGAATGTTTATTTACTTGTGGGTTTTCTCTGTAGTTGTGAAGGTGCGTACCTACAAGTTTGCTAACTGGATTTGCCTTCCAATCAGGTCACTATTGTGACTGAGCTTTATGCAGTACTTTTTTTCGTTCCGTAAAGTGAACAGAATCTTATATATGAAGTTCAACATCTGTCTGTTTGTATGCATGTTCTAACAATGTATGTGCGAAGTTTCATTCTAATCGCGCTTGCATTAACCTTGGTTAATCTCTTGATTTACGCAAAATGATGATTTTGGGTGACAACATGGTTGGAGGTGTTTCTCTGCCCACCTTGAACCATATTTTCCCCAGAAAGAAAAAAAACCACGTATTCCCTTAGGGTTTATGTCTACTATGTGTGTACGAAGTTACATCTGACTCGTTCATGTTTTTCTGTCACTTTTAGCGTTTTCTGAAATACATTTGAAGGGGGATTTCACCCTCTCAATTCATTTTTTTTTTTCGCAGAAAAGAAGAAATCACTAATTCGTTTATTGAATGTCTAGTTTCTATCTGTCAAGTTTCGCGAAATCGGTGTGCATCACTTTGCGGATGTTCCTTGTAAGCAAAACATGTCCTATATCGCTATACAATCCGCACAACATCTGTGATGTGTGTGTTGCATATAATACACTATGCAATCGTTTTTCTTCAACATGGATGACACAGTGCAGCTAACCAATTTTGAGGATTGTTGATCAAAGAAAAGGAGTAGCCAGCGCCAAGAAGCGGGGGCAAAGTTAATTCTTTATGGAAAATTATTGTAAATATTTAATAATTCAGAACTTTTTTGAAGTCGGCAAATTCTAGCGCTCTTACTTTTACATCAATATTCATTTAATATTTTTATGAAAATCTTTACAACATGCATTTTTATCATTCCCTCCCCTTTATGCATCGATCTGACTTCTTTCTTGCCTTGTCATTGTTTCAAATTCATGATTTTGAATTGTGATATATCTAGATCATATGAATACATAGTAATTAATTTCTACTTATTAATGGATATTTGAAATCCTTTTATTTTTTGAAAAAGTTAATTTTGCTATTAAGTAAAGTTTTATTATTATACAAATAAAGGTAATATATATAACACAGCAGAACTTTAATAATTCTTTGTTTACTCATGCTGCTTTGAAGAACCATAAAATAAGTTTAAGTTATACCATAAATCTAGGGCGTAGTGTCGTTACGTAAGTTAAATATAATGAAAACAGCATTTACTTGCAAAAATGAAGTGTCTATATTTAAAATGCTAAAGTAATAAAATATTGTAGAAGCAACTTCTGCACTGTTATAAGCGTTGTAAGTAAGACTGAAGAAAGTAGTGAAAGTTCCAGTGTGATAAGTCTAATTTCACAGAAGTGTATGTAATACAAAAATGCCGTAAAGAAAAGGGTTGTGTCCTCCCACGATTGGAAACAGAAGTCACTGATTTCAAATCCGATGTCAGTCTGTCTCTATCTGCTTGCGTGGAGACACTAGCTTACATTATATTCGGACAGAAGGGGAAACGGAACAAAACTGAAAAAAAAAGAAAAACTCGCTAAAAAGGACCACTAGAAAGGCCAAAATTTAGAATAAATTCCGCCTACATTAGTTGTAACCTTAATTGCTCTGTTTTTTACAGATACGTAAGCAGAATCTTCCTTTAACTGAGGAAACAGAAGATAAGCAGCGCTTCTATCTCGAGCAGGACAGAGTGAGTGAAAGAGAGAGAGGAGAGTCTCTGGCTTCAAGACAGTCTCACCTGCACATCTCGTTGATTGCTATGCATGTCTCGTCTGCCATTTACCAACTCCCGCATCTGGCAGAACAAGCATTTAAGTAAGGGACACCTACCTACCTACCTTTAGAGAAGGTGTGGAGGGAAGAGGGCGAGAAAAAGTGGTCGTAACCATCCTGGAACTACTTTGTGGTTGTGTTTTTGGATAGATTATGGCCAATGAAAGGTTATCGAGTAATTACTGCTAGTACATATTTATCCAACAGCGCGAATCACTCAGCAAGAGAGAGAGAGAGAGAGAGAGAGAGAGAGAGAGAGAGAAAATCTTTGAACTGGATATTTATGAGCTTTCCTCTAGTGACAAGAAAGTTCTGATCATTTTATTTCAGTGACACAAGGAAGGAACTGGTTATGTTACTTCGTTCCGGTTCTTAACTGCAGAACAATTGTTTTCCTCATTTCAATTTTTAACGCGTAGAAATCTATATCTTGTGCATTAGTAAAATTTGGACTACTAAAATTACGTTGAGTATAGGGGCTACAGTGGACGAGAGAACAGTTACCTTGTAATATGTTAAAGAATAAATCGTAAAAGAAGATAAGCAACATTCTAGAGGAAGTAGGAGAAGTAACTTGGAAAACAATATCAGAGCAAGCGAAGACGAATCGATTATAATAAGGGGGTTGATAAGATGAGTTACGCGTAGAAAAGATTCCGTCAGCGTTTCTCTTCTTGATCATGGCATAATCATACACTGTACATCTTTTCTGAAATTCTTAATTTGTGGTCAAAAACTCCAATCATGTTCATCTGAAGGATGATTTTGAACGCTTCCTAGTTTCTCAGTTTTTCTCTTTTACCACTTCTTCTACACCTTATCTTCACAATATATTAGTCTTATTCATTTTTCCATCGTACTTCTTCAATATATTAAAAGGTTACGAATATAATGTATTCGTCGTAATTCACCTTGTCAAAGCAATAGGCCATCGTCGAAATGATCTGGACTCTAACCCCGCTCTCGCAAATTTTTACTTCTTTATTCTGGTGTGAAACTGAATTTAAAAAAATCAAAAAAGTTTCCAATAGTGATGAAAGTAAAAAGAAGTATACAAGAAGTGATCACCCATTTGAAATGGTTGAAAGATGCCTTCGAAGTGTAGAAGGACTGAACACTTCTTTACAGTACGTTTAAGTCAAACGAATTTAGATTGTTCTAATTTTGTTTGGTTTTTTATTACTAGACGAAGCATCAACATAATAACAGTCAATGTCCTTTAGCCAAATGGTATTTTGTTTCTGGAGTTTATGGTTCACAGCCTATTTTCTTAGACGGGGAAACATGGAAACTGCAAGACCGGCTTTATGATGAAAAGCCTCCTTGGTTAAATCAAGTTAAGGATAAAATGCTTGAACCCGGTACAATTTTGCACAGAAAAATTATAATATGTAGTAACTGCGTTAATAAAAAAGAATGCCTTCCATGAAAAATATTTATTATTTTTCTAAGACGGAAAAATACACTACTTCCAACATATCAAGAAATCAATAAGAATTTACTTCCTAACTCGGGTATATTTTTATTATAATTTACCAATCCCAGTTCTCTAGTATTAGTTCAAGCATGTTATCATAATTAGTAAATGTCGCTACTCTACATATTTAATTTGATTTGGAAAGAAAAGTGATGGGCAGTGGCCTAGACTCCGGAAATTATGTTGTTCCAAATATATATCTTCAATTTGATCAAATATAACACTAACTTTAGATTGAAGATGTGAAACTTTTTCTAATCATTGGATTACCTGTTTCACTACAAATAAATACCTTTCATTTTCGTAAATACTTCAAATTCACTTCGCGTATGTCTAACCTGTGAGTACAAGAATGGGGGAAGAGAGAGAGAGAGAGAGAGAGAGAGAGAGACAGAAAGAGAGAGAGGAGCAGAGCGTGTGAAAACAAGAACTAGTTCATGACACGAGGTAAAACCAAAGATGGATTGCCCACGACCTCAGCAGAAAACTTCATAACTTAATATTCTGCGCCAAACAAACAGCAACAGCAGCGCCAGTTATACATCCGGCTCGTATGACAGCACCCAGATGGACGCCAAACTAAAGCGAAAAGAAAATAATAATAGCAATAATAATGTAAAAAGAAGCGGCAGCAGCATTTTTATTTAGAATATGACGTGGGTGATCTCTTGCCCTCCGAAGAACGTCCCCCCTTTTTAGAAAAGGCAAACCTGAGAATTAAAAAGAAAACAAGACTAAATAAAAGAGAGAAAGATCTAAGAAGAAAGAACCACCATCAGACATAAAAGAGACAAAGAAAAGGAGAGAAAAGAAGATAAGAGATAGATCTCAACAGTTGAATATCACTGACAACAAGAATAATGTTTCATCTCTCGTCATTCGCTTTGGAAATGAGAGGAAAAGAAAGGACTGAACTGGTTCTAGGGCTTTCATCAATCCATCATATGCAAATATTAAAGAAAAAAAGTGCTGAAACTCAACTAAAGAGAAAAAAGAAAACAATATTTTATAAAAGAAATAAAGTGTAATATTAATTGAATTTTGTTGAGAAAGAATGCAATTTACCAACTTAATGATACTTCCTTCCTGTCATCAGTACTACCTCAACATAAGTATTATTACCTGCAACAACGAATTCCGTTTTCGGTTGTAGAGGAAGTTACATAAGAAAGAATTTCAGAACTTAAAAAAAAAAAAATCGTGGTTCTTGACCTGATTTGACCGTTTGACGTGAAGAATGGGCTCAAGCAGGCTCGGTATGTGAATTTTAATAATATTGATAGGTACGATTGATAGATTTGACTATAGGTAAAGCTACAATTAATACAAGAAAGAAGATATGTACGAGGAAGGTTGTATAAATGTTTTGTATGGAGCCGAAAGAAAGGAAACAAAATTGGAAGCCTTTGAAATGTGGACATGGATTAAAATGGAAAATGGCAGTTGGACAGAAAGGATGAGTAATGAGAAAGTGTTGAAGACTGTAGGTGATAGATGAGCAATTCTTCAGACAATCAAGAAATGAAACGAAACAGCTTAAGATATTGGTCATTGGTAGCACAGATATTCTACACTAAAGGATTCAGTTAAAAACGTGGTACCGTATAAGGGAAAAGAAGTCGAACGCAACTCTTTACAATACTAAGGAAGATAAATCGCACACTAAGGCAACAAGATAAGCGCAAGATCGGGATGGATAAAGAAAGTTTAATGTAGCTTGAAGGACCTGCCAATTTAGGCAGAACGTTAATGTGACAAGTAATCAGCATTTCCTCTATCCAAATAATCTGTTATTAACATATGCTAATGGCTTTTACGTGAGAACTTTAAGCTACATTTCAGACTAACCATGCTCAGAATTACGTTTAAGAACAGCCTAAATCTGTTAATATTAAAAATAATTTATGAAGCATTCAAACTTAAGTTCATTTTGGAACCTCTGCTTCATTTACGTCTAAAGTTCTTTTCCATGTTCACACATATTTCAGTAGCTCCCCCTAGTTCTCACAACTGCCTAATAATGTACAATTCCAAACTTTATAATATCGATTCACTATGCTGCTCTTTCCACCGTGATCGGCATATACTCTTTCACATGACCTGCTATGATTCGGCAATATTTTATTACTAGTAGCAATGTTGTCACAGTAGGAACGAACGTCAAAAATACGTGATACGAGTGTCTCGTACAGTTCGCACATTCACTATTCTTTTTCGGCCACTATGTATTCATTGTTAGCTGATTTTGGCCAGTAGTACCGTTGGAAAGTGACGAAAAATGAAATCATCTGTCAATTTGCCATCCTCATCCTATCTAGCGGTTTTGGGGCAATATGCGGCGAATTGCAAGGGGACGAGCTCCTTAAATCTAACATATTTTCGAAATATCATTCAGATATAAAACTAAAAAATGTTATATATTAGAATGTCCGTTCTAATGGCTTTTGTGTACACCATTTTAAGTAAGCCGAGTTCCTAACATTTAAGTCGTTAGAAATTAGTTAATTAAGTACTTAATTTTCAATTTTAGTTCTTGCATATGTGTAGTCCATTTCCAAAACCGCCCTTGTCCAAGAGCCATAAATGTTGGGAAATCGACAAAACACTTCATATTTTTTAAAACTAGGGGAAACTTCAGGTCATGAATAGCTTAGAAATAGTTGTAGAAGTTTTAGTTTACAAATATTTTTATTTAAAACACGGTAATTAAATGATTTTGAAGACGTTCTGGAATCATAATACCTTACTAATGTGTTAGAAAATAATGAAATGCACTCAATAATGTCAATATCTCTATTTTATAATTTTTGTGGACAAGAACGCTTTGGGAAATGGACTACACATATTAGCTTAACTTATAGCAAATTTGATTTGTATATTTGAGTATATAGTGCCTATCTCTCATGCTTTATAACGTATCTGGACTCCATTATGACAACTATGTGTATTTTCTTGATGAAATAAGTTGGACAATGTATCTTTTTTTTTAAATTCCGATACATGAGCTGTCGCAGTTGCTGATCCAACCATACTGCCACATCATTTCGAATCAAGATCAAGCTCCAAGTGCCTCACGTGCACTTCTTGACTTTGCTAACTGCAAGAAATATCAGTCTTCAGAATGATTTTCCTTTTACAGAAAGTTTCAAACTGAGAAATATGAAGATAAAAGTAACGTTCCAGCTTATATGTATTCACACGCTCTATTCTTCTTTAAATATACCTCAAATACATCAATGGAAGTGGAAATATGCTTATTAGAAAGCAAACTTTTAAGAACTACAGTTACGTTAGTTGAGAATTTTTTACAATGAATTCTAGTATACTAATCGCTACATAAATAAGAATTTTACTGTGTATTTTAAGTTAAGATATCGATAACTTTCTGTACAGGGATACGTTATAAAGTATACTGTTGCTATGTCTATTAAGGTTAGTGTAAATTGTAAAGTAACGATCTCTAGCCATACATATTGAACGCTTAAAAGGAGAAAAACCACGATACAGAAGTAACACTGCTGTCTACAAATGAACATAGTTCTAATTGTGAGTTAGCTGAGCTGTTTCAGAATTGGCTTTTCAAGTAAAACAGAACATAAAAGCATCATAATTTGAAAAAACTGAATTATTCATAATACGGGAAGGAACGGCCGCATGAGTCTACTTTAATTTATTTCTTCTTGCAACTAAAAATATTTATTATCCTTACGATTACCAGTGAAACATCATAATTGTCCTTTTTAAATTAATATTATATAGTTTTAAAGATATATGGCTTGTCCTTGTTTTATCGTTTTACATAATGAAGGCAATTAGACATAGAGATCGCACTCTATGATAAGATTCTTCACAGTAAAACTTAATTACATAAAGCACACAAACAACAGTGTTGGCGTCAAGTTTTCACGTTACACGAAGGACTGTGAAAAAAAAAAAGACGCAAATGGTCTATAACCAGGCTGACAAAAAGCTGTTTCAGTACTTTCATGGATGGATTGAATTATCAGCTGTGAATAGTTAAGGCATCTTCTAAAATTTAATTGCAGTGGATATCACCTCAATAAGAAAGGGGTAGACTCTCAAATATTTTCTATTGCAGAGTGACTCTTCTAATAACGTCACTGACTCGTTAGTTACATTCATAGCAATTTCGAACAATGTATTATTATAAATTATGAGTCACGACATATACACGATAAAATTATGTGATACACGATGTTTAACAAAGTTTTACCAACAAGAATCAATAGATAAAAGCCAGATAGAAAGTCTTAATGAAGATTGGGCTGAAAATGTGTTTACGAGATGATTGAACATGCTGTCTAAATGAAATATGATAGAAACCGAGCATTCACGTTGTCATGTTCCCAAACAATTTTATTGTAACATAATTAATAATAGTAATGTTAAAATATGATAAGCTGCATAGTAAACAGGTGATTTGACAAAAACCAAGATTTAATTTAAATATGTAAAAGAAATGTTGGAACAATATCAGGATTACGTTTAGTAAATTTGATTCTAAGGTTTAAAATTATCGTGACATAACGAAGTTTATAATTGTATAATGTATATTTTAAACTTAAAGCGTGATTAAGGAAAGCATTTAAAAATCAATTTTGAAAATTAGATGCATTATTTTAGGCATATTGTAGCAAAATTATTGTTATTTTCATAGAAATTCGCTTCTCCTTCTCAACGCGCAATGCTGATCTGAAATTCGCAGCATTTACGTATTCATCACGGAGATTGGATGTTATTGGATCATAAAACATAATATAGCACGATTAAATTTATCACAGTGATATTTCCAGGAGTTGTTTTACACTAATGATGGCAGTTAGAGCGCTCACAACGTTAAACAGTGTAAAATATTACCTTACTTACCAAGTTTCATTTTACAATATTTCAGAGTTGCAAACGCAATTTCCCGCAAAGTTTTCAAAGAAACTAGTAAATGATCACATGCTTCTGTAAATAGAACCTAAAGACCACTGACATGGTGTGTCACTTGAACAATTTTGTCATTTAAGAAAGTTTTATTTTTTGCCACTAGACCACAATA
>JAGDQP010055136.1:1324-13202 GCA_022664845.1 Lepisma saccharinum
TTGAAGTCGAGATCGATCAACCAGTTCACTTTGAGGAGAGGTTAGAATTTTTTTTCGTAAGTTTATATTTAAAAAGATGAATTACCTTAGGAATAAGGGGATGATGGCTGCCTAGCCTCTTTAGTTAAAAGTCTCGGAATTAACAGTAAGTTATTTTCTCCCCTACGTGGAATGTCTTTGCCCATGTAGAGCATTGATGTCAACGTAGGAGACAGTTTGCGTAGTTTTAGTAAAGTACACTGAAAGTACTGTTCTGTGAAGTCCACTAAGGATATGAGGTATTAAAAATTCTAGACATTCCTTACAGAAAGGTGGTTCAATTACAGTAAACCGTTTTGTCCCCTCAATGAACGACGATATTCACCTTCAAACGTTTTTGTAATATACCTCGTAAATTATACACACACATACATATCACATTAGAAAACCCATGTGTACAGTTTGCAAATATATGACTATTCCGTAGAAACGCACGACCACTACGTGAGCATGACCAGCTGTTTAAAAAAATGCATGGACCAGCTGGCCTCCGTGACCAATTTTTTTTAAAAATGCTTTTAAATTGAAAATTTATATTTTTTATCTCGACAAAGGGTTGCCAATGAACTAAGTAATTCTAAAATAATACTTTTTTTTTTTCAGAAATTTCTGGTTGAGTTTAATTTTCTCAATACAGCCCGCCCGTTTAGATAAATGAATTTCGCAAATATCCGTATATTGTAATGCACAGCCAGAGGAAAAAAATGGACCACCCCATGAATCATATAAAAGCTTTCAAAGAACAAGAATTACCAATAGAGATAAAATAACATTACAAATTAAAAGTACTTACCGAAAGCTATACCAGTAAAAGATTCTCTAGTGTTTAAAACAGGATTGTGTAAAGCTTTTGGGTGGTTTATTTTTATGTCCCTGATTGTAGAATATATGGAAAATAAATTGAAGTTCCTTCTATATAAGGGAAATGGGTAAATACTACTACTACTAAGCACTTGTATTGGTGCTTACTGGTTGATCTTTCTATCATACTATGAACTTTAATTTTAATAACTCTGTCCAGACTTTTAATGTGTCTTGTTTAGTACCTTTATGACAGTAAGTTATTAAAGTATCTTTATGACACTGTATCTTTACGACATAAGATGAACAGAACTAAACTGTGTATAAGTAACCAAACAGCCAGAAAATAAGTCAAAAACATTGTTCGATGACCTAAACATTTTTAGAGAATTTAAAGCTTTGAAGGAAAATGGATTCAAGGAAAATTCCCTATTAAGGAATATTTTAGTAAAGATGTCTGATAATTTTTGATTTCTCGGCGTACAGTCGTAGCGAAATCCTCTGTTGGTTAATAGTATACTCAGATTCACAGAAAATGACAGATATAAAACTCTCGGAGTCTGAAACCTTGCACAATTTGGTAACACTGTACTGATAAATAACAAACATAAGAATCATCTGTTTTAAATCTTCATAGAATTCTGTGCAATTTCTCTAACTTCCACTTTCGAATTTCTCATCGTCCACTTTCTATGAAGCTGCGCGTGCATTTCATACTGATGAGCTAGTAGTCACAAAGTTCGGAAGTATCACAATGAAAATTAAATTGTTATTTTCCATCACAATATTAATCTTCGACCAGCGTTGTTTACCTTTAGTAATGCTGACATTTGCGTAAATCACTTATACATGTACGTAACTACTAGTTCAAAATCTGCTTTTGTCTTTACAAACACGCGCATTTGACAGCGGTGGAAAGCGTTACATAGATAAGTAAAAATTCAAAACACTATTTTTCCAGGGAAGCGAAAAAAAATTATTAAATTAAAGATAACGTACGAGGGGCAGTCAAATGAAAACTGGGCACCACTCATAAATTTCATGGTATGCAAGTTGCTTACCCTCTGTTGGAGGCCGGGGAAATCACAGTGACAACTTCCACTTGCATACAATTCGTCTGTTTACTGTGCTGGAAGTAAGGCTAGCGATACGTGTGTTCGTTCATCATCAGACGAGTCATTAAGACCAGAGGTGTGGTTCGCTTTTTGACTGCTGAGGGAGTTGGGACGATAAATTCATCGTTGCATGTCTGCTGTGTACGACGAACAGCATGTGCTGGAGTGGTATAAGAGATTCCGAGAAGAAAGTGCATCACTGCACAACTATGATTGTACAGGACAGGCCAATAGTGTCATTACTTCTTATGTTATTGCTTGGGTTGATAGCCTTATCTGGGAAAACAAGCGGATCACGATTTCCACATTTTTGGAGAGCTAGAGGGAGACATTCGATGACATCGGTTTGTATTGGACAAGAACGTGTGAGACTGGCGGTTCCATCGGCAGCCTAGAAGCACCTTCAACGATGGAACTGACAGTCTCATCTCACAGTGGGATAAATGTATTAATAGTTTAGGAAATTATTTTTAGTAATAAATGTTCGATTATTTTTTTAGAATTAGAATTAGAATTTTATTTATGGTCTTTAAGCATAAGGCTCAGGCCGAGATCAGGGAGGGAATTATTCGGGAAGTTGTCGACCTATGTTGAAGGTGCCATCCCGGCATTTGCATGGTGTGAAAAACCCCGGAAATCCTCAGTCAGGATGGTCGGCCATTGGGTTCGAACCCATGATATCCCGAATGCTAAGCCAACGCTCTTCCATTCAGCTACGGCGGCTTATCTCTGATCTAGATCCTGGTGAAGATGAAGATAGTTACTCAAATACACCAGCTAGACAAGAAAAGGCAGGTAATGAAGATGTGAATTGTATATTCTGTGACAGGACATTCTCTGAAGATACACAGGGAGAGCTATGGGTTATGTGTATCGTGTGTTCGATGTAGGCACAGTATAACGAATGCGCTCGTGAAGAAAAACAGGACTATCTCTGACTTTTGTAGCCATTTACCATCTCTATACCACTGTTGAACATTATTTTGTATCTTTAAGTTTTCTTCTTAATTGTTTTAGTCAGCTTTAAAGGGTAGCCCGTATTTAGATAAGTGTTTTAAACCTCAAAATTATGACTACTCTCTCAAATATGTGTTAAATATCATAGTTGTGGATTTCTAAGCGAAAGGAGTACTGCGCATAAGGGCCGTTTTCTGCCCCTCAACCGATTTTAATGAATTTTGCACGTAATATCTAGACAATATGAGAGTTACAATAATTCAAATCCTATGTCTATACCATTTCTGGTTATCATGGAAAGCGCGTCCAAAAATGAACACTTCCGGATTTGAATTTTTATAGTGTTGTTCAAAATAAATTCTGATGTCTCCAGAATGGTTTAAGCTATCAAATCCAAATTTCGTGTGGTAAGTACTAATACAATAGGTATGTTAGTGTAAACCAAACGACTATATCTGTAACCGTTTTGGAGATAAAAAATAATTATCTTATGTAAACGTTCGATTTTACTTATAAAAAATGCACTTTTTTCTAGCGAACTTTGTGTTATTTAACCATCAGTCCCCACGTTACAAAACGATACTTCGCTCAAGTAATCTTCATGTAATGTAGAAGAACATATTTAAACACCATTTTGTAACTGATGGAGGCTGATGGTTAAAAGAAACATTTTATACTAAAAAAAGTAAGTACTTCTAGACTCTAATTTTTATAGTGTTGTTCAAAATATACTCAGACATATCCAGAATGGCTTAAGATATTAAATCCAAATTTCGTTTGAGAAGTACTAATGTAATGACAATTATAGTGTAAACCGAAAGACTATATTTAACTGTTTTGGAGATAAGAATTAATTTCCTTATGTAAACGTTCAATTTTACTTATACAAAATACACCATTTCTAGGGAACTTTGTGTTGTTTAACGATCAGTTCGCAGTAGTTAAGGTGCGCTTTTTGATGGAATGGATTTGAGTACCAACTCATAATAAATTGATTAACCTTTGGTTACTTTTAATAAAATATGAATAAAAAGAGTCTATAAACGTGCTAGCAACACTGTATTTTCAGGGTTAGGAAGGATAGGATGTTATCTAGTATTTCACATATGGAACAGTATACTTATGGGGCTTCTGCATGCATAGAACACCAGTAATTGTTAGCTGTACTAATTAATGGATGTTTGTATGGTCTGTACTCATCGCGGGTATCAAGAGCAAGGATGTCACCACCGAGTTTGACCTCAGAAAGTTGAATTCGAATATCAAATGAAATTAAGGTGTGATATGTAAATGAATTTTGTATTTAATTATTGTGTTTAATTAATTTCTTTCTATCCTTGTTTTCAATAAGCTGACCAGCACTATTATTTTATTTATTAATATTAATGTGTAATTGTATATTTATTGGAAAAAACTGTGTATTTTCATGTAGAAGCGAAACGCTACGTTAAGAGCATTGCTTTCGGAAGATTTTCGGGTTACTTGAGTGTGATGACCCCAACAATAGCTGAACTTACCCGTATACCTTTGTTCTTTTGCTATTTTTGGATGGATCCTTTCCTTGCAGGGCGGCCGAACGGTGCTGTGGAGAAGTACCCGGATGCAAGTTGCTGCGGAACCTTGGACAGATGGGCTGATAGGTTATTTTTTCCTGCTATAACCGTTCCATTTTCACTGTTATAATCACGGTTATTTTCTTTGAATTTCGTTTATAAAAATCGAAAGCCGACTTTTATGTTACAATGCGATACTTGCCTCAACATGGTTAAGATCAACTATGATAGGTCGTTGCGACATGCAGTCAACTAACTTCTTAGGAAAAGTAACTTTAACTTAGTCTCCGGAATCAAAATCTTCTGACTTAGAATTTATAGCAACTTCGGGGCTCGTAATAATTTTGGTCAAAGTCAGCATGAAGAAATAATTAATCTCCATGTTACGCCCTCGTAGTGAGTAACCGAGAAGAGGCCAAACCAAGAAGAGACGACAGACAGAGAGCTGTTACGTAAGTGTTATATCCTTCTGAGCTCTATTACAATTTTGAATGTACTTGATTTGGGCCGAGCTAATTTCTTATGCAACCTCATGAAGTTAGTTAATTCACGTTATCGCTTGTTGGAGACCTGCATTCTTCGTTATACTACCCCCACTCTTAAGTCATTTGCTGATACTTCCACGCTTGTCACTAAACCCAAGTCCCATGTGCTCATGAGAAACTGTGAGATATAGTTGGTACCAGGCATTACATGTCCTGAAAATCCCCATGTGCGGATTTTTGCCTGTATATCCCGGAGGTCACCGGTAACCATCTGGCTCAGGGAATAAATCCTCGTATTCGTTCAATTCAGTTTGAACTAACCGTCTCTCCTGGAACACAAAATAGAGGAGCCCTGGAAGTGATCGTTCTAATCAGATATGTTGTTAATTAGATTGAACGTGGATCCTCTTTCATACTCGTCGGGAGCGTAGACACTGACTGCTGTATGCCTAAAGGACGATTGTCTCCCCAAAATTTTCAAATAGTCTTATTAGCCCATCGCTACTGTCCACCACGCAGTCATCGCATCGAAGTCATCACATCAATCTGTAAATAATAATATTTCAAAATATATGTATTGATCTTTCGTGGTCTCGATTTGTCTCTATAAGTATAGCATTCCTGTATCTAATTTTGATCTAACTCCTGATTAACGCAAAGTAGCATATGGACCGTTAAAAGGCTAATGTACAAGTGTAGCAAACCTCAGAAAAAAGGAACTGCCTTAAACAGCCAACTAACAAAACTGTTGAGCCACAAACAGGACGTGACAAAAATCAGCACCAACAACGAGACTACCTTAATGTTGACGTATGTGTTTTACAGTACACATGCTTAGTATTTAGAATCCTATGATATACATTTCCTGTTACTACTGGCTATAGGCTGTGGGTATTGCAACTAAAGTAATGTAATTGGCTTTTTATTTTCCAATTGGCAGGCCTAATTGCTTACTTCACAATTTGATTTTATTGGTAGAATGACAGTTGTAATATTACGTGCATTGTTACATTCATTTTTGTACTTGCATTTTTCGGTACGCACCCTATACATGTGTTGATTACATATCCATTATTAGACGTACCAATATTTTTGCATAATGTGTGAATGTCTGTTACTGAACTGGTTACAAGCATAGTGAATATTCATTGACTAGAACCTGACCCGAACGCTTTCATGCATTTTGCGCTGATTAGGTCAACACCTCCCACTGTGTTGCTAAGAAATATTTTTGTCAATTCAACCTCGTATTTTTAATAATCGTGCGCGGAAGAAAGATCTTCCTATCTAACATTTCTAAACAGCCTCCGTATACCAAGCTTACACGAGCGGTTGAGGGAGAAACAGAGATAGATACATAGAGAGAGAGAGAGAGAGAGAGAGTACAGGAATTAGACCACACTGACAACTCCCATTTCAAAAGGATAACCTTTTTTTCTGCTTTGCCCTCTTCCTTTTTTTACTTTCTTATAGAGACCAAACTTACAGCGAAATAGAAGATTCAGTACACACAATTTCATTGGCGTTGGTGAGATAGTCGAATTACTACACTGGAAAGCAACGATGCATTATAGCAGATGATGGGTGGAACGAAAGAGAGGTCATGTGACTGGAGTAAAGTATGTAACGTAATCCTTTGTCGGCGGAAGATGTGAACAGGTTGATGGATGGGTATTGTGTTCGTGTTAATGTAAGGAGATGATGTGGGTACTGGGTGGAGGGTAGTAGGGCGCTCGAACAAACGATCGGGGCAGATCGTTGGTTGAGAAGCCAGAGATGGGAGGGTTGGGTGAACCAGCGAAGCCGACAGACCACCTTGGCACGCTAACTAGATGGAAATGTATTCAATCACAAAGCCAACAGTCTTCAATGAACATGCATATCGCGGCCAAGTTCATATGATAAGGCTAGCGAGGCGTAAAAAAGGATAATGTTTATGTAGTTATATTAGAAGCCATGGATGAAAGTCATGATGAACGATGTCCGATATAATTTTGTTTAAAAAATGTTTATACAAAGAAAATAAATGAGAGGGATAATCAAATGCATCATACTGGTGTCGGCATTGTTCGGTATGTTTCGGCTGCTTCTGTCAGCCGTTCAATCTTGAGTTGGAGGCGAGCCTCCACATTAGCCCAGTCGAGGAGCACAGCACTCCGGCCAACGACTTGTAAACTCATATGGTGATAGCCACATCGTTGTAAACTATGAAGTGTATATGTGGGAGAGTAATAACGTTGGACGTCGACCCGTCACGAGTTGCCATTAGCTGTTAAAATCCATTCCCATGCCCCAGCCGTTGAGTCGAACCGTGGACCGTAGGGTCGTTGACCTAGCGGTTGGCCACCCCGCCTGGCACCAAACTCACACATGCAGGAAAACATGGCACGTGTATTGGCCTCGTGCAAAACGTGTATTGGCCTCCTCCAAAGCGTGATCAAGTCAACAAAGCAGTGATGCCAAACAGATCGGCCAATAATGTCCGAACCACCTTAATAAATCCCAGGATGTACATTTTCAACCCAATAACAATCAGCTCGCTAACCCCACAAATAAAGAAGATGGCGTATTTCAGATAAAGAAGTCAGAGTTTGCAGCACTGGCCGTATTGTTTTGACAGATAATCAATAATTAAAAATGCTATCATACTTGTACATCGAATTCTACACAAAAATGTTACAACTCAAAAATAAACCCGGGAAAAATTTCCGAAGATTGGATTTGACGATATTTTCGTTGTTGATTGAGGTAACAACAAAAAAGTATTTAGACACATAATTTAAAACTAAAAAGTGCCAGCATAATCTACATGAAATTCTATGATTTTGGTGCCTCTATACAAAAATTAGAAAACCAGGAAATAAACCACGGAAATATTCCCGAAATTTTAATATGGTATATCCTTGTTCTTTATAAACCGATATCGAATATTCAAACGCAGACTGGAGGAGACAGAAAATTAAAAGTTTATTCACGCGATGCAGGACGTCTACACCGCAGGATAAAAAATGAACCAAGTGAGGGTGCACAATAGAGATGGAATAAAGAGTGTACAATATCGATATATTCTTTCGTAGCTAAAGCTATCCTCTGTGTGTGACATCACTACAATTGATCAGTTCACTATACAACAGAAAGGCAATGCACACAATCAGTGTCCACCAGGAGCAGTTAGTGGACAGTTCTGTAGAGGATAAATGCTGTTTAACAATTCACCACGTCTTTCCATAGCCTTGCGACAGGCAGTCTGAGAAATAATAATAAATAAAATGGAAAAGCAGACAAATGAGCAAATTCTGATGGAATAACCCGTGGCCTGCGGAAACGTGATTCAACCGTACCAAGACGTTAACATCTGAAAGAGAATAGTCTCGGAAATAAACCATCGTCTTAAAGATACAGTGTAGTTGTCGGTTACGTAAGACAAAATAACGGTACTTTTCAGACTGTACCGCACGTGGGTACGTGCAGTTAGACCCACAGGTTAACATGGACCACGGTAATGTCAGGTCGAAGGGTCGGAGTACTCAATATTGGGAAGAGGCTTATACCTCAAGTAGTAACCGAATATTCTAAAGTAATTATAAACGTCTATCAAATCATGTTGAAGTACCAAAAATTAATACCCTTTAACCAGATGTTTTAAAATAGGGTTATTATAAAATCTTGTTAATTTCTGTACGACAAAAACTGCAAATTCGTTTAATAAGTACTGTAACGTCAATTATATTGAAAGCGAGTTGTTTGGGTGCTCGGGTAAGGTGTTGCAGGCTAACGTTACGTTGCCCACATCGTAAAGTTTTCTGCAACCAGTCAAACGACAGATCGTTCGAGGCTAGTATTTATTGTAGGATAAAGAAGTTCATATCCAAAGAAAATTAAAATATGCTTTTAAAATATATAAATATATAGAAGTATATGAAAGTAACAATGGAATAGTGTATTGTCACCCGACTTACGTCGCTGTGCAATATTTCATAAGTGTAAGACGTCGGGAAAGGTGTTAAATTAACGCTCGAAGATTTGAGGACACCACGAACCATTGTGAACTAAAGAAAAGAATTTACAAAGAGATCGATGAATATAATTTTGGCAACTAAATCATAACAGAATTTTAGCTTACACGGAAGTACAATTCCAGATAAGCAAACTTTTTTTGAACCTGGCTAAGGGTATCAACGTAGTTGACCCACCTTACAGCTCCAACACCAGTCAACGACATAGGAAACAAATTAATACGTGAATTTCCGTAATGTCGTTGATTTGGAGGTGGCCAAATATATTGCAACCAAATGTCCTTGTGCTAATTTTATTGGATAGCTCTATTACACAAGTGAAGTGAAAGAGGACGTGAATACCTATCGGTACCTATGAAGCAGGTACATCGACAGCCAGTGAACCCAGTACAGAGTACAATGGCATTGTTCAAGGTTAGATGTGAGTGAGAATTGTATTTTGCAAGCTATAGATCGCTGAACGCCTTCCTTTACCGTGGCTTCCATCGACTGCTACTTAGCGGTTCTCCTAGACTCCGACTGCCATGATTGTATTAACCTTTCAACAGATCTCAAAGAGGAAGTTTTGGAGACGCTAGCCTATCCGGGAACATGCGATTAATTGTAAGCAATATACGTAGATATGAATCCCGATAAGAACATTCCAATCGCCAGGTTTATGGACACATATTACGAAATAATGCCCGATAATCTCTTAGAAGCAATATACTTTTTACCCTATGGAGAAATGACGTTCTACACGGAGCTGCAGCTATAGCATTAAACCAGGCTTACAAATAGAAAGCAAGGAGTGGAATTAAGAAAATTGTTTATTGTGTAACTATTAAATACAGTTCTTGGGTTTAATATTACATTGAGGCATACAAAAGATTACAAACATTTATAAGACAAGATATAAACACAGCTCCGATATAATTATATATACGCGTGATAAACTGTACATGATTAGAACAAATAACGCTACGTAAACCATCAGGATACAAGGCGTCATTTCATATAAACAAGGTGGTGCACGAAGATGTGGTATAACGCACACGATACCAGTTTTGGCATTTCAGATAACCATTGTATTTCCTATATACAGTATATAAACGGTAATACGCAACGTTGTAAAACGTCTACATTATTTGCCAATTTACGTGTAAAGCACTAGTAATCCAACCGCATTGGACAAGTTAACCGTTATGTCAATGATAGTAACGGTATGGTAAAAGTGTATATAATAAATTTGTACTATAAAAACGACAATCATGTGTTTCATTTCTGTTCTCTCTGGTTAAACTCGATACATATATGGAGCAGTCATATATTGTTGCATAACAATTTGACTTTATTTTCGACGCTTGTGGTGTACAACGGCATGTCCTTTTGTCTGAGCGTTACACACGACACGAAAGTCTTGTTTGCGAAGGATAACATTAGGAGTAGAGATTTGTTTACTTTCGTACTCTCCCCTCCTCAAATTATACATATCCTCAAACGTTATTTCCTTCCTGTGCGATGATTCAAGGTAATTCCATGAATTTTGGTCACATGTTCCACTTTCCCCGTAGCGATTTCCTTTATATCGTATGCATAATGCTTCGGGCCGACACCAGTGAATATATATTTCCCACTCTGAGGGCAGTTCATTCTTTAACTGACCAAGGTAATCACCCAGAGGTAGCAATGGTAGATCGTCACGACGTCTAACATAGATAATGCTATCAGGGTCACAGTACAAGAGACGTGCTATACCGACCTTTCTCTTAAACGCACACAGACGCAAGCGTGCCCAATCACCGCAAGAATGACATTACTGAAAGCGTAAGGTGTATTTCACATTTCCAAATCCCGATATGTAACAAGAAGTTCACTACCAATAAGATTATGTTGGATTTCCAAGTGTGAAGAACAGGCAATGTCATTAAATTCATGTGTTGTTGTAACAAACTTTGTTTTCGGAAGATGGCACTTTTGAGCCCATTTTCCAAAAAATGAGTTTAGATATATCTGAGATGAATCCGAGTCAATTATTCTTGATGTTTGAGATGAATTTTAGTCCCTTATTCTTGATGTTATCATACTCCAATTGAATTCCGTAGTGATCCGAACAATTCGTAATATACTAATGTCTATCCTCTTCACTGTGACAACCCTCCGGGAAACCAGAGGCTTCTTGTTTTATTTTAAGAAACGTACCTACATATTACTTAAAGGTCCACAGAAAAGTTCCTAAGTATGAAGAATCACGTAACCTTCTTTTAATGCCGCGTGGCGCACTGGCGTGCAAAAATACCTTTGATGGCACGCTGGTCGTCTGTATGTGTACATTCTCCGTTATGTAATGTCTCCACACAAGTTCTACATAGACCAAACATTAGTTTGTTATGCGCATTGTATTGTAAACTGGGTATGGAGAGATTCGAAGCAGGTAAAGCCTTGCAAAGACTAAAGCATGAACCTGACTTGGATCAGGCATGTCGGGCTCTTTATGGATGGTTACGGGTTCAATCGGAAGTGGTTGGGTAGCCATTACCCTTCGATATAGCGAGGTAAATTCGACAAATTATTACGGATTCACCGCATTCGCAAAAGGGTTTGGAAGTATTCAGTCTCTCCACTCTTAACGACATCTTTAGGCTGTAATGGTTCTTCAATATCAGAACATTGATCGCGAAAAATTAGTAACAGCCATTTATCGTAGCCATCCAATTTGTAAGGTTTCATAGCTTTGCAACTTAACATTATGTGTATATAGATATTCCATATACCGAAGCCACAGTTTAGCCTGCTTGGCACAGTGACGAATTCCTAATGGAAGGATAACGGGGATGGTATTGTCTTTTAGATAACATATTTGATAACAATGCGTAGCGCCTGCAGCAATGGTGGAAGTATGCAAAAAACATTGAAGCCCACCCGTTGTACGT
>JAGDQP010055139.1:1657-13202 GCA_022664845.1 Lepisma saccharinum
TATAATGAGAGGTGGTTAGGATTTCAGTGTACTTGGGAACGACGGCTTGTGTTTTTTGTGCGTTTATTTTAAGTCGCCATTTTGGTGCACCAGTCCGTGAATCATTGAATTGCAGTTATCACCTGGATGTTAAGTTGATGAATGATCTTGGATAGGGCCAGGAAAACTGTATCGTCAGCATATTGAAAGATGTGGATATTACGAGGTAGTAGTATTCGTCTGCAACGAAGAAAAGTTAGAGAAGAGGGGGATAGTGTAGATTCTTGGGGACGCCAGAATGTAAGAAAATTGGATGGGAGAGGGTGGAGTTGATACAAATGTAAGCTAGATGATTGGTTAGGAAGTTGTTTATGAATCGGATATAGGCCAAGGGTAGGTGAAATGTGAGAAGTTTGGAAATGTGCTTCATGTCTAACCTTGTCAAACGCTTTGTCTAAGTCAAATATAATAAACACGAAGGTTAAGAATTGTTGTAATGGGTGGTTATCATGGTAGTGAGTCTAAGGAGTTGGTCGTTGATGCTGTATGAGGGTCGGAAGCCGGCTTGGTATGATGGTTGGAGGTTGCGATCTGTGAGGTGTATGTGCAGACGCTTGACAAGGATTCGCTCGAATATTTTACTGAAAGTTGGTGTTAATTGGATGAGACGGTAAGAATAAACTGTATGGGGAGGTTTTTTGGGTTTAAGGAACATAAGGGTTTTGGAGGCTTTCCAGTCAGGGCAGATGAATCCAGTTCGGAGGATTAAAGCGTATATCACTAATAGAAGGTAGAGGCGGATATACAGAGCATATTTTAGGTGAAGACAGGTGATAATGTCCATTCCACGTGCAGTGTTACGCTTGTGATTTTTGACGTCAGCGACTGCAATTGGTATGGTAAGTGGTTTCTTGTCTCTTAATGTATAGGTAGCGTGGGGTTGGAGGTCAGGAATAGTTAGATTTAGTCGTGCTACTGGCGTTGAGGTCTGTCAGGTTGTAGAAGGGTGAAAATGTCTTGCAAGTAGTCCGTAAATGCATCTGCTTTTTCTTGGTCGGTATGTAGTGGTTGATCATGTTCGAGCAGGGAGTAGGGTTTCTGACTGTGCTTTCCTGTGAGGGTGTAGAATCTTAAAAGCTTTGATATAATTCTGGACTGTGCGTTGAAATTGGCGATGAAGATGGAGTGATTCTGGATTACCAGTGCGTTTATAGTCTCGATATAGCTGTAGGAAGTATTGTGGAGGAAGTTTGGGACGAAATCGAGTGTATTGCAAGTTTGGTATATGTTGATCAGTAGCTTTCTGAAGGGTTGAGGTGATTGTTTCGAGGCAGGTATGTAAGTCAGTTTCGGGTGGGTGCGATGTATTCTAACTGTTGGGTAATATAGAAGCGATATTCATCTGAATTGGCTTTATCGATGCGAAGAGTTTAAAAGCGGGTAGATTAGATGTGTTGTTGATTTAGGTGATTTATTGTAAGGTTTATAGGTGCGTGATCACTGCCAATGGGGTCTAGAACATCTACATAGAATCGAGCCGTTAGGTTGGTCGATATGATGACTACGTCCGAAGTTGTACTGGAATCTGGTCTGGTAGGTTTAGGTAAGTGCAGGATGGTACCAGAGGTATGAGTAAGTATAAGCTGATTGAATTTGTCTTTTTCTATATCAGGTCTGCTGTGGATGTTGATATCTGCCATGATGATGTCATCACGGAAGTTATTTGAAATATATAAGAAAAAAGATTGTGAAATGGCATGCCCTGGTCTGATGTAGATGGTACCTATTGTAATGGAGAAGTTCCTATAGTATAAAGTAGCAATGATGTGTTCAGGGAACTGTAGTTGTGATTGATGTAGACGGTATGGTATGTTTGGTGAAAAGCCAGTGTCCACACCACCATTGGCTCGCTGAGCTGGCAGATAGCTCTCTTGACGGATTAAGGTGAACCGCGGTATATGACATTGCTGTTTAGTTTTAAGTAGAGTTTCATTTAGGAGAAATGCATGGATGATTTCCTCGAGAAGTAGTTTTCAATGATAGGTTCATTTTTTGTGATTGAGCGTATATTTACAAACAGAAAGGGCAGAGTCATAATGAAGCTTTTGCAGTGACGTTTCATGTATGATGGCTCATATATGCAGTTTCATATGTGCTGGAATGAAAGGGAGCGTTGGGTTTAGAATATGTTGCTGTGAAATTAACAAGTAAGATGGTTCCAGTTGTTTGTTGAACTTGAAGTAAGACAAGTTGTCGTTAAAAATGATGAATATTCTGAAGTGTGAGAGTTATGAAAGCCAAAAGTTGATCTATTGTGACAGGTTGTTGAGTAGTTGTAATGAGTTCAGTAGCTTGTGTAGTAGCTTTACGACTTCTGAGTGGTACTACGAGTTCAGGCTTGCTTGTTTCTGGTGCCGGGCGAGCTTTACATTTATAACTAAAAGTCGGATGTTGTTCTTGACATGTGGAACATTTAGGTGGTTCTTATAAATTCGAGCAAACTTTGGTTCCATGTAGTCCGGTACAGCAGGCACAAGTTGGTTGATTTGGACACTTATGTGTAGGACGGAAGTTGTATACCTAATATTTTCACAAAGTATAGGAAGTGGTGGCGGTGTGTGTGATGGTTCAACTCGGTAGTTGTGTCTGTAGATGTATGCTCCATATGTTAGCAAAACGTTGATGGGTTTCTTCTGAGCTGGTTAAGACGTGGACGATATACGTAGGGCCTGCATTACACATGATGTTTAAGGATTTAGTGATAGTGTGGCTTGCTTCGCGTAGTTGTGCTTCTATTTCATCTGTGGATAGTATTGGAGAAATACCGCAGATGACGACGATAATGATGGTGTTTTGCGTGGAGGTGATAGTTACTTAATCCGTTTATCCGTGAGTTTATTCATGGTAGCTGTTTTACCGAGGATTTCGTTACTATGCTTGTTTCTGAACGTTTGTGCTAATGTGCTGTCTGTCGGTTTGATGATTATTCCATTCCAGGTTGCTTTGATTTCATTAATAATGAAACGATGAACATATTTGCTGAGTTGTTGAAAAATACATTTGGTGTTTTTTTTTAATTTACTATCAAAGTTGGTTAGAACAAATGCGAAATATTTTTGTTTGTTTGCTTATGTGACAGTAGGAAATTGATCTGGATCGCCTATTTGCAAACGATCGGAATCTGGATCTGAAACACTTAAGGTATGTTGTTTCTTGTTCGGGTTGCTTGATGTTGAGAACGGAGAGAGTGATCGTGAACGTGATGTTTCCATTCGGAGCCGGTATCTACTTTTTGTTATTGTAGAGAATGGTGGTGGTCTTGAAGATATCGGTGAAAGATGCTGGTGCTGTCCTGATTGTGGTGGTAGTACAACTTGTGGAAGTCTTGAGTGTTGACCAATAATCATGTCCTTGTCCAATGCAGAAGTCGATGATGATGATATAATGGAACAATGGAGGTGGGGCCACCCGTGGGTATAGTAGCCCAAGTGTTCAACACTCCTTCTACCTCAAACAAGAAATTGTGGGAACTTTGGCCACAAGATTCGTTCCGATATGCCAAGAAGAGACGAAGGATGATGATGTAGGAAGGTTCCCAAAAATACTGGCAACAGTGCTACAAGCACTAGGCTTATCATCGACTTACCAGCTGAATATGATCCACTGAAACCCAACATGGTTTCTTACGTACATATATTATACATTTCATTGTGACAAAATTATTTTCAGATCAATATAATAATATTACATATAATTTACTTAAAACACTTCTTTTAACTTTTTATACAAATGTGCCGATATTTCATTATAAATTAATAAGCAACCATTTGCATTTTTATATCGCCGCGTAGTTGGGCTACACATAATAAAGTAGTGACATCTATTGACAACTTGCGAAACTACGTTAATACATTTAGCAGCAGCACAATTTAACGTAATGTTTGTTCGTGTGTTATTTTACGTGTTTTCAACTTAATAACTTGCTTAATATAAATAAATAAAAATATTTTATAATAATAATTAATTAATTGCTTTGACATGAAGTAATACAACGTACATAATCATTACTAAATTAATGGTGAGATAGGTTATAGCATATTATTATCATTATTTGACAATTTTGCTGCTTGGTTTCTTGTTTCTTAGGTGTTGCTGTTATCTGCTTCCTTTTTACCATCGGGAGATAATTTAATTTGTAGCAGATTTGTTGTTTCAATCCACTTAGTCGTAAATTCCCCGTTATCAATCTTTAATGTGTTCTGAATGTTTCTTGTTTTAATTTTGCTCATGACTATTTTGTACGGTGTGCCCAATGGATCTAGACATAGGTTCTTTTCGACAAAGCTGTTCCAGGATTTTCTTTTCTGTTCTCTTATTTCTTTTTCATATTTTTGTTTGATTTCCCTACATTGTTCTTGCTTTGTTGCCTTATGTTGTGGTCTATTGCTGCCCGGTAGCTCTTGCTTGCTGCTCTATTTTGACATTTTAGTTTTTCAAAGCTCTTAGTCCAAAAGGGGGTTCTTTTATGGTTATTCTTAATGTTTGGGGCAGATTTTTCTGTTGCAGCGTTGGTAGCAATTTCAGTTTTAGTAGCTATTTCATTTAGGTTAATGTTGTGCTCACTTTGTGGTAGATTAAATTTTGCTTTGAATTTATCCCAATTTATGTTATTCAGATTATATCTAGGTTTTCCTCTTTATTTGCAATTGTTGTTACTGTATCTATTTTACAGCAGATGGCGTTGTGTGCGCTTGGCGTCTCACCTATCACCGTCAAGTCTGTTATTTCATTTAATACCTTACCCCTTGCTAGGGTTCTGTCAATGTTCGTCCCAGGCCCGGCCCAGTCTCTCAAAGTTGGTAGCATACCGTCTCTGTTGAGTACTTGTAAGTTGTTTTGGTTTATTCTTCAAAGAGTTCGCCTCCCTCGTCTATGTCAGGGCTGTGCCAACGCGGAGACTTAGCGTTTAGATCTCCTGTTATAATTGTATTTGTGTTGTTGAATTTACTTATTATTAGTTCTAATTTATGAATGAAATTCTGTGTCGGAAGGGAGAACTGACAATAGATGTTAATTAGTATGAATATATTTTTAGGGTTGGAATTTCTAAACATTGAGTCCATTTATCACTGCATTCTGTGTAGACCAGTTGCTCCAGCTGTCTCCCGAACTGTACGGTCGCCACCATCGTGTTTTCTTCATTCGGCAGCACGATCCGAACGTCGGCCGGCATTCCCAAAATTCTTCCCTTGTGTGTATAGCGTTGTTGTATGCATGCCACATCCACACTTTTGTACTCGCACAATGCCCTCAACTCATTGCAATCTATCCTGAACGATCCGCGGTGGGCTGCGTCATGTGCAGCATATCTACGGTTGTCTTGTTTGGAAATAGCATGCAGGAAATTTTTCGGCTGGGCTAAATGCTATTCGGCCGCACTCCATCACGAACTGTCGGTATACGTTGTTACGTTGAAACGATTCTTTTCTACTAAATATTGGTCAATCAAATAAAACCAATCTTTTGGTTCAGACGTTATGCAATTTGCCGGCAAGTTGATTTTTTTTTACATTTTTTATAGTGAAAAAGCGTATGCTTTGTCCTGACGGGTGGATTTACCTGATTACTATTTTTAGTGCGGCAGTAAGCATGTTGGTTTCTTTGAGTCGTGATAGGTTATAGTCTAAATGTAGATTCTGATAAAGGGCAGTTGGTGTGAATTTAGGTTTATATTTGGTTTCCGTCACTTCAACCTCCTTCTCTTTTTGTTCATTTCCTTTCTCGCTTTTATTTCCTTTTTCACGTTGACGGTGGTAGACCTCATGTCGGTAACTTGTTTTCTCTTTATCCTATATAGCCTTGGGATCCAAACTCTCCATTTCGGTCTTCTCCTTTTGTCTGGACGATGTTCTGATTCCCACTTCTGCCTCGTCCGTCTCGCCTCTGCTGCGTTCTTTCTCGCTAGCTTGTTTCTGTCCGACGGCATTTTCTTCTTCAGACCTTTCTTCTGGCATTCCTTCGTTTTCTGTTTTTACTATTTTTTGTTTTATGTTTGGCCAGTTGCTTGTTTCATTTCCGATTTGTTTTGGGAATTTTGAACTGTCCCAAAAAGTTCCTGATCATTAATTAATAATTGTGAAACAAATTCCGTTTATTTTATTTTTCCATTTGTGTATACTTTTTAGAACATCAAAAAGAGTCGCCCGCCAAAGACCCATCGCGATTGCCAGAATTATGATTAGCTTTTTGGAGTTTGTTCTACAAGTAGACAGGACATTCAGCAGGTGTTCTAGATTCTCTTGAAATATTTCTCTTGTTGGTTTGACGTGAAGTATCTCTCCGTCGCATCTGTTGGTACTGTCGTAAATTATCAGGAAATTGTTTTGTCCCACTTCTGTTGTAAAATATTTAACTTCCTGTATATAGAATCTATCATGTGATAAGGCAACCACCTGGGCGAAACCCCTCGGGAAGGTCACTAAATCTGGGATAAGTAAGTTGTTCTTTTTTATACAGTTCTGTGTCCAGTATTAACCTCAAAATACTCCTCCATACTGGGTATTTTCTCGTTGTTTTGCCAATTATAAAATATTTCAGTTTTCTTTTTGTTGCTATAGTCTGTAAGTTTTTCTTGACCTTTTCTTTTTGTCTGCAGGGAAAATTTATTTTCTTTTTCTTGTTCTAATGTTTCGTATATTGTTCAAGAATTATAACCATATTTTTCAAGTTCTCTCTGTATTTGAAGTTTTTGCTGGGCATATTCCTGTTGGTTTTTTCCTTCGCAATTCTTGTTTTGCAGTGGACGTATGTGTTCGTTTTGTTTTTGCTTCAACAATTGCTTTTCATGTCCTGTATCTCCGCAATGTCCACATCTTTGATCATTTTCACAAAATATTGCGATGTGCCCCAAATCATGGCAGTTCAGGAACGTTGGTACAACGAAGTAGTCTTTGATAGCGGTTGATTCGAAGCCGATGTAAGTTCTTGCATTTTAAAGTAAGATTTACCTGATAGTCCGAGGAACCTCGATCACCAGGTGGTATCTATCCTTTTCTTTTGAGCCTGTTCTAGGTTTTATCAATTTTCGTTGTTCTTCTGAAGTATCATGTAGGTTTTTCCACCAGTTCTTCCACGAATTCTTCATCCACCATTTCTCTTGGAATGGTATTCATTATGATAAGCGGATTTCATTTTTCCCATTTAAAATCTATGGAGAATTTCTTGTTTACTTCTTAGTGTTGCATTAATTTTGTTTGGTCTTCTTTTATGTTATTTGTAATATTAGGACCGACTTAGTTTATACTATTTGGAGGTTAATTTTATCCCGTCTATCCAATGTTCGATATAGTCTTAGTCTTGGGTCTTTCGTCGTTTCTCCCGGTTTGGGTCTGATGATTACGGTTGGTTTGCTTGTTTTTTTTTTTGTTTTCTTCGATTATGTTTGTTTTGCCGGGATTTTGTTTAAGTTTATTTGAGCATTTCTTCAAAGGTTGGCGCTTCTGGTTTCGCTGTTGGTTTGCTCTTTTGCTGTTTAGGTCTTACCATGAGCTGGTACGATTAGTAATCATGTCTTACATGCGACGTCAAAACGGGAAAGACGTTCCTTTGTTTCATTTTAGATATTCATCATTATTTTGTTTGTTTATTTTATTCTAATATGTGAACTAAAGATCACATGATTTTCATTTCAGAGACCCGTTTACGTATTCGGCAAGAACTCATGTTAATCTGTCACGCTGCAGGGACTGCAGTATACAAACAACGTTTTACACTCAATTGTGTGCTTTAGCCAAACTAGTCTCAAGACTAATTGAGGTTTTACTTATGGAGGACTTTTTGGGTAAGCATAAAAGAAACAATGGAGCAGATTGAATATCAGCGTTTATCTTTTCTACACCATTCCATATAAAATTCTATTGAATGTATACAAAATATAAAGGCTGACGTGTGGTTCTTATTTTTTTTTGTGAATGTTTGAAAATAAAAAAAAAATATCGTGTTTTATGCGTATTGGAGGTCCGATATCTTTGGTGGTACAAAATATAAAAATCTATATTTTCATATGTACAGTTATATAAGGAGAACATATGGTAGAAATGTCATCTATGATATTTGAGTTAGAACGGATTATTCATTTGTATATTGGGGATATAATACTCGTACGCGCTTTGATAAACATATTATTCAAGCATACAAGAAAATTATTAATCCTCAATTTGCAAATTTTTAACACCGTCGAGACTCAAATATCATAGTTGAAATTACTACCATATGTTTTCATATAATTGTACAACATGTGAAAAAATAGATTTTATATTTTGTTCCACCAAACATATCGGGTCCCAATACGCATAAAATACGAATTTTTGGATTTCCAAACATTCATAAAAAATCAAGGAACCACACATCAGCCTTCATAATTTGTATACATTCAATAGAATTTGATGTGTAATAATGTACAAAATATCAACGCTGAAATTCAATCTGCTCCGTACGACAAAGGCCCCTAATTTATTCTGTTTTGACAATTGCATTTGTATACCATTTTGATCACTTCAGTTACGTTTGAGGCTCATCACGTAGAGAAACAAAATTATCAAGCAGATTTAAAGAGGAAAAAATGGTTTCTGTTTGATTGCCCTATGATAAACCAGTACGGAGATATTACATTGCCTTGTAAACTACTGCAAACATGGCGGCCATTAATTATTAGATTGAGATAGAAATACAAGAATAACCGCTTTGAACTATTCTAATATAAGGAATATAAGTACTATTATTGTTTTTTTGAAAGAGCTCGAGTAACCAAGCTGAACGATTTCAAGCTGACCTGTAGTTTGTATAAGGTCGCGAAAACCTCTCTGTCTTATCCGTAGTTTGCAACACTGTAGTGTGTGCTTTAAATACGTTTCCAAACTAAGCGAAGTTTCACCCAAGTTCACACTTTTGTTTTGATGCTAGAAATTATCTCCCCAAAGTTCCCTCCGTTTTTCTGAAATACTCTGGATATATCCTTTATTTAATTTCTGTGAATTTCGAGGTATCGTCCCCTTTGTCCTTCGCACCTTAAATTTTGGTATTCTCCATATCTCACCATCCTGTACCAGATGCACTATGTTTGATTAGGGTCTCTAGGACAACATATCGGGGCCCTCCCTAGTAAGTAACGCACAGAACGAAATGTCATTTCAGTTCGCTACACGTAATGCACCGACAAGCTTCGACGTGTTAGTGCAACCGAACGGAAATTCGGCCGCGTTTCCGAGATACAGATTGCCGAAAGCGTGCGAAAATGAACTTTTAACACGTTCTAACACCACGAACAGTAGAGCTAATGCAACATGGTACCGTCAAAGACTACTGTAAACATGTTCTATTTGAAAATGCAAGTTCCAAAACTGTGCAATGGGTGCGCAATGGATTCCGTAAAGGAAATATACCTTAGCAGGCGATTCCTGAATTTTTTTTTCTGAAGTTGAAGTAGGTCAAAAGGAGCAAGAATTACATGAGTTTCCGTTTGAGTAAAGATGACATACGTCATGACCGGCATATATCCAGCTCTTTGATAACCAATAAACAAAATTTTCGATGGAAATATTCAATTCTTTCTGTTCTTTTACAGTGAAGCTGCGAGAAGAGCGGCGAGCAAAGCGTTGATAAGAATGATGAGCGAAAAAAAATAATTAATTTGTTTCACATAGCGTTGATCATAGCGTTCGGAGAACCACAGATTATGTTTTTTTTAATTCAGTGATTTAAATCAAAAATATTTTTAAAAAGTAGAAATAAAATGCAATGTTCTTAATCTTTGTGTGGTTTGAATCATACGTAAGCTTGAAGCTTACCTTTTAGGCTGATGTGATGTAAGGCTCTTACGATGTAAACCAAAACCAAAGTGATCTACCTACAATTTTAATGAACTATTTAATTGGTTCATTTTTATTGGAGAAATTTTAGAAGAGAACGTAGGAACCCAGTTCACATTATAAGCTTGAAATTTGAATTACAAATATTTTTATTTCTATAATACACATGAAAACGAAAATCCAGTGTTTGCTTACAAAACAAAACATTGTTGTTTCGTAACATTACCTACATTTGTATTTGTATCAAATTATTTAATTCCTTCACAAATTATTCAAAAGCAATTTGTACTCAATGGAATTATAAAGTTTACTTATAAGTATGCTGAAATATGCAAATGTAAAACTGCGTTTGTACTATAGATTTGACCACATTATATAGCTTACATTGATTTGAATTTCAACGCCTTTAGCTAACTTTAGGTCTGGTCGAATGGATGATGGAACGAAGAATGTGGGAGAAACGGGAGCGTCCTGAGAAAACCTACGCACATGGTTTCTGTTCACCACAAACCCCACATGGCACGAGCCGGGATCGAATCGACGACCCCGTTGACCAGAGGTGAGCGCTCTACCACTGAACAATCGCGGTTCCAAAATAGCTCTTATACTTTGTCGAATATTTTCATGGGGTGTTCCCAAATTGATAGTACAATTTTGAGGTACGAAAACTAAGTGAAATGAACTAAAATTTATCTTAGTAAGCTTAAATCCTAGAATATTTCGTTAGGAAATTACGACAATATGGCCTTGCATCAACAAAAACACAACTTTCTGAGAGGGCTGATTATAATTTAATAACAAAAATAAACTAAAGTGTAACAGTTTCCAAAGTATACTACCTCCTTCTTTAGACTGCTAGAGAAGAAGGTGGTATATTTCTAGAACTGTTACACTTTAGTTACTCTTTGTTATTAAAGTACATTCAGCCTTCTCAGAAAGCTATGTTTTTCATTATTCGTTAGGGAGATGTAGACTGGAGAAAAGGGCCAGCTGCGATTATAAAACTTGCTATTGCTTAGGAAGAAGGGAAGACACAGACGTCATTTTACAATAAAGCTGATACGTAGAAACATTGTAAATTGTTTCATTTCAAACCTCTGAAACCACTTCTGTCATCATGCATCGACGAAAGTAACGTAGAAGCTTCCTACATGTTAACTTCGCTTTGTAAAATAAACCATAAATGAGGAAACCCATATCTTCCTTCCTTTTCAAAGTTATAACAAGTTGTTGTAATTGCTTATTTTCCATGGCTATCGTCCGTAGCGAACACAACATATTTATGTGTTTTACTTTAGTTTTTATTGATTAAGGTATTTGAAAAAGAAGAAAACTACTTCGTAGCTTTTCCAGTACCGGAAGCTATTTAAATATTTTTTATTTAACTAAAAAAAATGATTTTTTTTAAAAAAATGATTTTTTTCATCCTGACTCATACAATTTGTGTATCTTAATAAATAGTTAACACATGAATCAATAACGTCTAACATTGGAACTTTAAACATTTGATGTTAAATATATTACATATAAAGTAAAGATAATTACATAAATATATTTCTGACATTAAATAATGAGATAATAAGCACCAAAATCTGAAAATATATTATATATAACACTGAAACTATTTACTGTTGTAGCATGAAGATTTGTATCTCCCCTAATTTTTCTGCATTGTATTACTACGATAATTATTACTTCAA
>JAGDQP010055140.1:1573-13202 GCA_022664845.1 Lepisma saccharinum
AATAAATGTTTCATGAAATCCATTTAATTAAATATAAATACTTACATTCATGGAAAATGGCCTATCGGTACCCTTTCTAAGTCCGGCAAGTTACACAATATGGCAATTCCTTACCAATGCTGAGTATAGATTTCAAATTAATGTTCCACATGTTGTGCACGACACACATATTAGTTCGCTGATGGGAATGACGCGGTTGTGCAAATTTAATAATAAATTCATTAGCCAGTTTTTATGAATATGAGTGTACATATTAATGAAATAATATACAGGGAGGTAACATAATGCACAGATAAATTTCGGAGAGTAATAGCGCATCAAAAGTAAGGGGGAAAACCTTAGTCACCGGAGTGGAAATTCCACTGCGGTTAAGGAGATACAGACTGCTGAAAGTGTGGGAAAATGAAAGTTATAGTACCACTAACAATCGAGCTGATTCGGCATGTTATCGTCAGACTTCAAACTTACTCTGTCCAAAAAATATAGATTCCAAATTTGTGTAACGGGTATGCAAGGGATTCTCCAAAGATTCCCAGAAATTCTCTGAAGTAACGAAGATCGAAACGAACTTTCCATATGAGTAAAGATGACATACGCAATCACCGCCATTTAACTGGCCAATGAAATTCCTTTTCATCGATAACAAATAAACAAAACTTTCGTTGAATGTATGTAGTTCTTATTCGTGATTGTTAAGCTCCAACGCTGTTTTTTTTTCTCTAGAAAATCGTTCTGCATATGGTATCTATTTAAGATATCGACTTAACGCAAATGAATTATTGCTCCTTGCTGAAGGATGAGGTATCATCTAATAAGAGTACCTCTTGAGTTTGAAGACCGGTATTTTATTGAAACCTGGCAAAGAGTTTTGTTTGTGTGTCTTTGATTTCACAGCTTCAGTCATTACTGTTCAACTTCACTCGCTGATCAGCAGTGAACCTTGAATTACCAAAGTGTCCTTCAACTGCTCTTTGATATTTTGAATTCCAGTGAAGGCTTTGTATTTTATCGTAACAGGTTGACATTTTGCAGTTTGTTGCTTTTTTATGGAAAATAGCTAAAGGAGAAGTGTCTATAATAGTTTGCACTTGACCTTATAACATGCTGAAAATGAAACGTGATGCTAATAAATTTCTTAATATGTCAAAACGTAGCAAAAAGATCTATAGTTTTAAAAATTAGTTTTCTGTCAAATTTTGTCACGTGTGTTTTATACAACAAAACCCTATCCAAGTTAGAGATTTTGTGATGCTTTTTAAAAATGAAATTTGGCAAGATGTTGGTTTTGTATATAAACACTCCTGTAGAACAATGTTCCGCAATTTATTATAACAGGAATATAGCGCTTCGAACTTCGTGAAGTTTTCTTCTGAACGCCTAATGCGTAGACAACACTTCATATATAAGTGTGGCAGCGCTGTAATTCCCGTTTAGTTTCATATAATTTTATCAAGTTTTGCTGATGATTGTTTGTAACTTAAATTAAGATTATTAATGAAGTTATGTTAATTAATTCCACTGATCTACTTCAAATAAAAAGAATATACAGGTACAGGGTGGTCTAACAAAAACTTCTCATCCCGTTTATTTCGTAATCAATTGATTTCTTGGGAATATTGTTACCAACGAGACAAGATTGAGGCTGCTTCGTGTCAAAAGTGTCTTGTTCAAAAAGTGTCTCACCTCGAGAAGATGTATAATGTATATTACGAGAGTTCTGTCTCATCTCGTTGTCCATAAAGATTTCCCTTTCTCGTTTCGTCTCGTGGGCAACACTATCTAGGAAATATTCCGAAACACATCACTTTCAACTTCAAGGAGAGCGTATCATTGTGGTAAACCTTCCTATGCTGCCCTCTTATCGTTTGGTCTAGTGGCAAAGTGTTTAATTTCCTTAGATGAAAACTTGGGAAAGTGGCACGTCATTTAAAAGGGATTTCCATTGTATTTACCAAAACGTTATCTTTTTGGAGTTTCGTTGAAAGTTTTGGAGAAATTTGTGTTTTAAACTGTCAAATATTATTATAAACTGATACTTTGCAAGTGAATTCATATTTTACACTATTTAAATGTCCTACGCTCATTAGCAAATTTTGCCAGATTTAGGACCCTGTAACTCGTGTTCTGAAAAATCCCGAAATACAGCACTGCACTACACGCGCGTTCACATCAACACATGAACATTGAACTGCAACAAGCTCACGCCGATCCGAACTTTCCATGGAAGACGTTGATGTTTCAAGAAGTCGTGCTATATTGTACGGTGGGTGATGGAAAGCATTCATAACGTTGACTTCAGTAAGTTATTACCATACTTACGAATTTACAGTATGTAGTATGCAACATTTGTAATCGCCATTAATCACAAATAATTCTATGAAACTCTAAAGAAAACTTCCTTTGCCAAGAGAGTCAAATAAACCTTTGTAAATGGCTTGGAAATTAACCAGGTTTTGTTTAAAGAAAGTTGAATCTTTTGTCTTTAGGCTACAGGTAAGCAGCACTTTTATATTTATCACAGAGATGTTTTCAGGGGTTCCTTTTACTATATGATGACATTTAGAGTGCTCACAACATTAAATAATTAAAAATATAACATTACTTGCAAAGTTTCAGTTTATAATATTTGACAGTTTAAAACGCAATTCTCCCAAAGTCTTCAATGAAACTCCTAAACAGATAATACTTCTGTAATTAGAATTGAAAGTCCTTTCCAACGATGTGTCAGTTCACTCATGTTGTCATTTTAGAAAATTGAATATTTTGCCACTAGACTAAAGAAAATGTGTAACATACAAAGTTTTACCACAATGGTATATCCTCCTTGAAATTCAAAGTTATATGTTTCGGAATGTTACCTAAAAAACAATTGGTTAGGAAATAAAAGGCACCGGAAGATTTTGTTGACCCACCCTGTGCTATTATAATCTTCGCAATTGTAGTAAATCAGTGGAACTAATTAACACATCAACTTCATTAATAACCTCAATTTAAGATAACAAATTATCATCAGCAAAACATATGAAACTAAACGTGAATTACAGTGCTGAAAATTACAAGAAAATTTCTGGAAGTTTGAACTTGTGTAATTGCAAAAAGTAGTATTATGGAAGTGTTCATTTCAACACATCCTTAATGCAATGTAGAAGTTTCATGTTGATTTGCTATTTTCATTGGAAACAGTCCACTTGTCAGTGTAAAGGAGAAACATATTGACATAAGAAATAGTATCTTAAAATACTAAATATGTTTCAAACAGAAATAATCTCAGATATACCATTTATGATAGTGTAAGTTTCAGTCTGTTACAAACTGCAAGTCGTCATACATTTTATTTTCCAAAGCTGCATTACCTCACTATAATGTTGTATTGAGGCACTTGGTGAGACCCAACGACAAAATTGTGAAGGCTTGAGTTACTACTTCATTACGTTTCAGCCTTTAGACAAGTTGTTGTTCAACTGAATCAATATACAAGATACTATTATGTTTCGTGTCCCATTCTGTAGAGAAGGAAACTTTCTCGAAGTTCCGCACTGTGAATAGAGCATGAAGACTCGATGTTCAGACGTCCTCCAGTAACTGGAAACAAACTTTTACGAGTTTCTGCCATTCTTCATAGATAAGTTCGTCTTTCTTTTGATATGAAATAACCATTGTGTGTACTAATAGTAAAGTAACTTAAAATTATCTTTTTAGTAGTAAAATAAGCAACAACAGTATATACTAATTGATTACTCTCCTATGAATATAATATGCTAATCAGTCTCAGTTGGGTTAATGTTTATGTTTTATTTGTAAATATATTTAAGTGTTTTGTAAAGAATAGATTCAGATTTTATAGGTTCATTTTAATGTTAAGAGTTACCTTGGATGTGTCCATTATGTTTTCTTTTCTTGCTTCTAACAGTATACTCTACATTAGTATTCAATGTAAGAGGATGGAATATTTAATAGAAAGAAAGTACCTCGAAGCTCTTTACCCTTCTCTGGGGCCTTGTAAAGCGTTCTTTCCATTATCAAGGGGACTAATGTTAAATGCACTGTGTCTACACGGCCACCATATCATACTAAGAGCTACCAATTCTACGACGGAAATGGAGATACCTTTCCCTCGGCCAGTTCACTTTGTTCGTGGCCTCGAGTATCTTCCGACAAGCTATTATCTGCATAATGAAACCATTTCGAGGAAGCCAGAACATCTTTTATATAGATTGAAGAGCTGGTGGAGTTTGGTCTGCCTACTGTAAACTCTTTTTTCTCTTCTTCATACACAAAAACCACAAGTAAAGTATATATGTTTTCTGCATAATTCCCAACCCCTCATAAAAAGAAGAATTTACAATGCTTACAAAAATAATTAGCACCGTGGTCTTTTGTTTGCACTAATCCTTTTACATTGTTTCATTTTGATACATGAAATTAAGTAGGCCGGAGAAAATTATAATAATAGTGGCGTATGGTGAATTAAGTGCACATTCTCAAGCAATTTTCATGTAACGAGATGTGCTGAGGAAACTTAAATGCATATTTTCTTTGTACGGTTGTTTCTACTTTTGTGCCAAGTACTACAGCGTAAAAATAACACCTTTTTTAATAGTCTTACATGAGAAAAATATATATTGTTATAAAATTGTCAAGCGTTATTCTATTCTAAACATTGGCACTATTCCTTCAGTTTTAAAAATAGCTTCCTTGTAAATTTGAAATAGATATATATTACTGTCGAGAACTGGTAGCTTGTATACTATTACATATAACTACGCTGCCTGGATATTTTTTTTTAATTTAACATACAAGCAGTGAATGTTACTTTGCTTGATATTATTTCAGAATGCACAGATGCTTTATGTATAATTCACAAATCCTCTCCCTGGCTTCTCTCTCCCTGCGTATGCTATGGCACGGATCTTTGAAAAAATCCAACATGTTGTTCCCATACAAGCTGACAGAGCGAATAGTTTCCGTGCAAGAATGACAAGGGAAAAATACAGGTTCGGTGGAAACGGGATGGAATAATTCAATTATTTGATACACTATCTGAAAACGATGAGTAATGCTATAAAAATATATGGCAAAGTTGCATGTTTCTAACTAACGCCTTCTAACAACTATTTTTTCCAGTAAATTTACATTTCGAACCATCTTAAAAGAAAACTCCTATTGGTGTTTCTTGCTATATTCTTAACCATCAAACAAAATCAAAGAATAATCTTACAGACTAAAAGAACAAACGTTGCATCAAATATTAAGAGTGCTCACTAATCGATATTCCTGCCTTTTTTCGTTTTCCGTCAATTGTCCTAATATGAATGTAAATAGAGAGAGAATATTCGCGACCCTTTAACAGTTTTTATGTCAATAAGTACTATTATCATTGAGGTAATATATAAGCCTATATTAAGTTATGCGATTTTTCATACAAAAATTGATTATATATTAGACCTGTACGACGACGCCTGTTTGCATACAATTTTGCAACAGAGACCATTTAGAAAATTAGCGAACAATCTTACATGAAATTGAATAGTTCTGCTGCTGTAGTTGTACCAAAAAAGAACCAGAAGGATAAAAGGACAACGTTTATTCACACTACATAAATATAAGTGAAAACAGTACACAGTGGGTCAGAATGCGTAAATGCCCGGACAAAATGTAAAAATTGAACTACTCAGAAACGCGCAAAATCACATCTTATTAATCCAACAAATGAATGGAGTACCTGAAAGTTAATATTAAAATATGTACATATAATGCAATTAAACTTTGGGGCCCCACAATCTCGGAAATATTGTTGTGAGCACTTATAGAAATGTCATTGTCCGTTAAATAGTCATTTGGAGTTTTTGTCTACTACCTGTTAATATATTGTTGTGACAAGAAAATCTTTTTCACAGATGTTCATACAAGGGGAATGGGTTACAGTGTGAATTTTTAGAAACAGTTTCATATCTCCGATACCCTAAACACGCTCATATGTAAAGCATGATAACAAAAAGTGATAAACCAATTTTGTATAAATTTAAAATAAGGCTTACAAAAATAGTACCACTGAATACCGCAAAGGTTTCTGCATCATTTATCTACACAAATATAATTATGTGGATGTATGACAAAATTTTCCCATTGTTCCACTTTTGAGGGAAACGTACTGAAACATACTTAGGGCCAGCTATATACACAGTATGAATATGCATAACTTGAAAATGTTTTGTTCTTTCGGATACTTGATGGTCCACTGGCAATAAGTCTCCTTATCTGCACAACAACCACTTATTCTTTTTGAAGTATTTTTAACTTGCTGAAGCTCATTGGCATATTTCGATGTCATGTTGATGCTTCAGTTGTGTTGAGGACTTCAGTCACTTTTCTGATCATCTGCCATTGTATTTTGATTAAAGAACTGTAGAAGCACTGAAGCCTGGTTACCGGTAAATTACGTAATAAAAAGCACCAGATCTCCAACAAAAGAGAACCCTGAGAACCTATGAGATAAACTGTAAGACATATTGTGCAATTTGATAGGTCTGGCTCGCAAACTTCATCGCACATGCTAAATCAGATAGAATAGCACAGGCTTATACTATGTTAATGTTATATAACATAGAAACATGCTCATCTATATCGGTCGTATGCCTCACGCCAGAAAAACTTCATCGGCTCTTAACCAGCAAATAGATTTGATCAAAAACAGAAGTGTGCCTTTTCAGGAAGTATTTTTTAAAGTAAACACTCTAGGAGGCACCAACGATTGTATGTTAACACCCATTTTCAACGTCTTGTCAGCCTTGTTGCACGTACGAAACTATGTGCATGAAACTTAACAATCTGACAAAGCTGACACTTAACAAATTGAAACATACTCCCACATCTCTGGCGATCCAAATGAGAACAAAAGACAGTAAATTCAAAGACATTACATGCACACTCGCATAAAGCGCAACTGAGGCAAGAAATAATCTGCCTATTTCGTAAATAATTCTAATATAACACACGTTTAACCTATCTTGTTCTCAAAACATGGTATTCACTTACCAGTACTAAAAATATACTCTAATCGCGGTGGTGTTGTAAGATAGTAGGGTCTCTAGATCACAAGCCAACTTATTCTGAGTTTTAATTCTGGCTGGAGCATGGATTTTGAATTTTAGCTTGACAGCTTAAGACATCACGACAGACCGGAGTCAAGTGGTAGATTACTAGCTGGTCCATAAATACGGAATTCTTACATAAATATAGTCCCTCAAAATTTGCATACAGAATGTTACTGAGAACTGAAAAGAAAGTAAAATCAATTTTATTTGAAGCACCAGATTAAAAAAATATGGAGAAGAAGTTGGTTTGCATTAAAGCTTACCGGCATCAAAATAGTAAAACTATGGAACTCAGAAGTAATAGTTTACAGCACCAGTAATTACATATGCATTCAGTGCTTTAAAAAGATGACACACTATTTAGTAATTTGAATGCCTGTTACCGTGCTTTGAGAAGTTACAAAAATAAAGTAACAACTTCTACAATATATATATATATGTATATAATAAATCACAGCCACATTCAATCCACTACTGGATTATACCCCTCCCTGGAGGGAGGAGATTTGTCTACTGCTCCTACGCTGACCAGACGGGTTGGGAGAGGAGAGCCTAAGCTCTCACTGTGATCGTCACTATCTTTTATTCATAGCAGCTCCCCAGTTGCATCACGATGCTGGGTGGGCACCGTTCCAGACCCACACGCCTTGGAAAAAATCCTTGGCAGCCCCGGGAATCGAACCCGGGACCCCTCAATCCGTAGTCAGACACGCTAACGACTAGGTCAACAGTGATGGTCGTATATATACGCTTTGCTTTTGTTGCATATAATAATGATATATATATATATAACGTTTCGTGTCTAACGTTTCGAAAAATCATGGTTCCCATCTACAGGGTTTGAATAGATCAAATATAGTGAAGATACAAAATAAATTTAAAAGCTGCATCTCTGATTGTCTGGAAATGTTGCGTCGATGGTTTCATGGTTCGTGCTTATGACTGGCTGAAACATCAGCGTCGGTGATTAACTAGATGATCTGTGACAGTGATTGACCTAGAGAGCCACTTCTCTGATTGGTTGATTGTGATCTAAATTGCTTTGTGATACTCTACCATTTATGCTATCAGTTCATCCCTAAACAACTTCCTTAAATCAAAACATTTAAAAGTACTTTTGCAAGTCATAAACTTGAATAGAAAGTCATATCTAATTATTTGGTTGCAGTATAGGGTAGATCTACTCATAAATTTCAGCTGGTAATGGAGAGGATGACACTGTTTAGTGTTAATATCTAGTGTATTATAACTGCTATCGGATGCCACTAGTGCTGTCTCACGTACTATCCAAGTATCACAACCATGGTTAATAACTTATCTTCATGAAAGGATAGAGACTTATTAGTGTGTTAATTCAGCGCCGCATCATGGTGAAAATTAAGTGTTCTTAATAAATTCTTAATACGTCATGCCGTAGCCAAAAGTTACTAAACCATTGAAATCAGCGAACTCTGATTTGAGATGTTTTATATCAAAATTGCTGGCAAACATTTTCTGAGAACTGTTTATGGTGAAAGAGCTTTCTCCATGGTCTCGTGTGATTCTCCTGACATGGATACTTCCCAGAATTTAGATTTGAAATAAAGTTTTTAAAGACAAGATTTATGATGTTGAGATATTTTCGCAAGGTATTAGTTATTTCAAAAGAGAAATCAATCTGAACAGAGGCACTGGGTACAAACATATTCAACCAATCATTGAAAACCTGTGTCTGATTAAGAGCCAATAACTAATTGTCGTTTAAGCTACGTATGCCCAGCTTTGTGTATTTATCTAGTTATCTCATATTGATCCTAAAGATTAGAACAATATTTGCTCTAAAAACATTAGACAACGTTGAAATCTCCAAGAATAATTATTGTCCTTCCGTCCCAAAATAATAATAGTATTTCTCCCACAAGTAATTTGTTGTCAATGCACAAATCCAAAGAAGAACGCAAGTATGATCCCAAACATTGAATTGATGCTAGCGGCAGCGTTCCAAATGTTTCAAATACACCTGGTCCTAATCATTAGCATGGCATAAGTTACCTTCCTTCCGGAGCCATAATGTTCGTTGATGAAACTATTATTTTGGGGCAGACGGAGTATGTATTTATATTCATTGATTACTCTAGATTTTATTTAAGAAAACATATATTGCATGTAGTAAGAACTTTGGTCATAGCAACTACAAAGCATCTGTACATCTATCATGAGAATATCAACATCGATTGCTTTGAATTTATATGAATGGTAATCCTGGCAGCGTAGAAAATCACACACTTTCTGTTTCAATCTATTTTACATTTTCAGTGTTTCTTTTTTTACCTTTATACTTAATAATAGGAAGGGAAACAAACATATTTAACTGTAATCCTTGTATGTTTTATGCTACTAATACATCTACAAACTAGTCAACAGACCATAATCAGTACACTTAATTCTGTCTTTCAGTGCCACCCAAAATCACGCCTTTCAGTTTTGCCCAAGATTTAAACGTAGGGGACAGAACAAGTATTCAGTGTGTGGTGGTGAAGGGAGATTTACCCCTCACCTTCACATGGCTGAAAGACAACATTGGACTCTCATCTGTCGGGCCTTTGGACATTTCCATCCGACACCATGATGACTTCAACAGCGCACTAAGCATAGGGAGCATCTCCAGAGCACACAGTGGCAATTACACGTGTCGCGTCTCCAATGACGCCGCAACAACCACATACACAGCACAACTCCACGTGAATGGTAAACACATCACCCCAGTCTCTCTATATATATCTATCTCTCTCTTATCACTTAACTAGAATGTCTTCCACTCGTTGCAGTTGTGTATGGCTGTTTCTTAAGTTTTTTGGGCCTTTTGTACGTCTATTCCAAGGAAAAGAGCATTGAGTTCGAAACTTATTATTTTTTTGGTATCTTGATTTTTATGTTCGACTTTTTTTTTCTAGATTTAATTTCGTATACGTTTGATACCAAATCCGTTATTTGCATCTTTCAGTCCCCCCCTCGGATCTCTCCCTTTTATTTTGAGGATGGTGTTACTGAAGGAATGCGAACTCAGCTTATGTGTACAACAAGCCAAGGGGATCAGCCCTTTAACATCACGTGGTATAAAGACTCTCAGCCGTTGAGGGCTTCCGAATGGATTAAAATTAGTGATTATGCACCTTTTTCTAGCATTCTCACTATAAATAGTGTAACTTCTAGTCATAGCGGCAACTACACCTGTGTGATAGAGAATAGGGCAGGACGAGTCCAGTACACCGCTATGCTCTCTGTCACTGGTAAAGTATACTCATTTTTCTTGTTTCCATAACTTCATTTTTAAAGAAAAAAAAATACTTTTGCTTATTGTTCTTAGCCATGCATTTTTAAGGCCGCTATATGTACGATAAATAACAACATACATACACAGAGCTCTCATTGATATGAAACTGCTACCAAATATTAGTGCTTTGAAACATAATGAAAATTATTGCACCTATTTTTTTTAATTTTGACTAGTGATGTATAAAGGCTAACATGCTTGTCTGTTTTTCTTATATTAGCATGATTTCTAGAAAAATAATGCACAGATTTAGCCTGTATCGTGTACAATTATTTTTTTTTTTTTATTTTTTTATTAGTAAACTACAAACCAGTATAGCAAACTCTTCTTAACAATTTTCGCAAGTTAAGATCAATCTGCTTCGTAATAATTCACTCCTATATTTTTTTGTTGTAGATTACCAATGTCACAAACAAATCTTTTTAGCATATAGATTATGAAAGTGTTTAGTGTATAAAATTAAAATAACACTATACTGATATATTTTGATTTTTATGACAATAATGACACATAAGTGCATTATGGCCATCTAGAACAACGTCCCATTTTGAATCCAATACTATTTTTTACATATTTTTGAGTACGAAAAATTGCATTATATTAACATAATGAAAACAGGACCAGTAAGTAGTGTCAAATTCTGAATATTATTGCATAAGTAATGGTACCATTAAATGTAAAAGCAATCCTGAAATATTTCCATTCGTTCATTGTAACATGCCAAATCATTTCTCAAGGCTCTCATCAAATAGTGGACATCTATTCATCAAATGAATATTCTTGTTGATTTATTCACTGGGTGTTATTCCTATACTTCCTTTCAAAATTTTGCTGTGTTGTTTTGTTTTATTGAAACTGCTGAAGTTAGACAGTTTTTCCGATTTAATAAACCAGTTTGCGATATAGTTCCTTATTCGAAAACAATCAAAATCGTATACAAAATCGTATGGTTTGTGTCATGCCATAATCACGGTAGTCCCTTGTTAGCAAAGAAGCCCATTTTTCTTCAAGCTAGTTGTATTATTATTCCAAACGACTTTGTGTCTAAAAGAACTAATTAAGTGTGACGTGACGTCGTACAAGCGTTTCCATGGTAACCTCGGGGTCAATTTCCAACTTTAACACATAGAGTAGACCGGGGCTATTTGAGTATAGTATGAGAAAAGTCAAAATTTCCAAAACCCGACGTACTTTAGAGTTGAAATAATTATGCCATAATCTA
>JAGDQP010055141.1:1465-13201 GCA_022664845.1 Lepisma saccharinum
AGTGAGTGAGTGAGTCAGTTAGCCTAAAATGTGCAATTTCAGGGGTCCACAACTAGAACATAGTTTGAGATACGAATATGAAATTTTGTACGTATGCACATATTTACCATATCTCCTTAATGGCAAAAGCTCATATTCCTATCTTTAACATCTTTGTTCTTACGGGGCCCCCAAATCGTCGATTTTGCCATAAACTCTTGTTCCTGTATAACATGCTTCTGGCAGTGCTGACGTTTTCTGACGTGAAGAACTTGGCTCATGCACTGCCGTGCATGTTGATATTGGCCATGATAGTACACCTTTAAAGCCAATTTCGTTTCTCTAGCTTCAGTGGTTTCGAAACTGTTTTGGGGCGGCCATTTTGATTAAATATGGCAACTTCATTAAGGTTTTCTTATATTTTCGTGACCTTCATATAAAATTTCATTTCTCTAACTGGAATGGCGTAATCGGTTTTTGGACGGCCATTTTGAACCCAAGATGGCGACTTTTTAAAAATGTAATATTTTTTGAACTAGTCGTGATAATACACCTTGATGTCAAATTTCGTAACTCAAACATTGTTGAAAATGGATCTTTGGGTCCGCCATTTTGGATTCAACACGACATTTTGGATGCATTTTGTAATATTTTCGTAACCTTAGTAATTATGTACATTTTTACCAAATTTGTTGTTTCTAACTCCAGTCGTTCAGGCTATGCACTCTATACAACAATAGTTTTGGCGGAAATTTTGGATCCATAATGGTGACTTTTGCAACATTTTGTAACATTTCCGTAGTCTACTAGTGATCATGTATCATTATAGCAAATTTCGTATTTCTAGCTCAAAAGGTGTGCAGAATGGAGTTTTGGGGTCCGCCATTCTTGATCAAAGGTGGCGTCTTTGGAAACATTTTGTCTTATTTTCTTAAGGTAATAGTGATTTGGTACCTCCATACTACATTTCGCTTCGGTAGCCCTAGCGGTTTAGACTGTGTATTCTATACAACAATGGGTTTGAAGGCCATTTTGGATCCAAGATGGCGACTCTTGTAACGTTTTGTAACATTTTCTTAACGTACTACTGATCATGTACCTTCATACTAAATTTCGTGTCACTAGCTTAAATGGAGTGGAAAAAGGTTTTTTGTGGTCCACCATTTCGGATTAAAGATGGCGACTTTTTTAACATTTTTTAAAAATAATTCTAAATCTAGTAGTGATATTCCACCTTCATACCACATTTTCTTTCAGTAGCTCGAGCTGTTAAGGCTGTGTATTCAATACAACAATTGGTTTAGCGTCCATTTTGAATCCAAGATGGCAACTTCTCAAAAATGTATTTTTTCCTTTACCTACTCTTGACGATACATCCTCATGGAAAATTTGTTTTTTCTAGTTCCAGTAGTTTGGTTTAGGAATTTTGATTAGTAAGTGAATGAATGATCATGGTGCTATATATTATATGGATTTGATTTGCTTCGAATGCTTTTTGGGCGGCCAAATTGTAATATTTTCCTAAACTACTTATAATGCACCTTTATGCCAAATTTCGTATCTCTAGCTAAAACGGTGTCTAAAATGGATTTTTAAGTCCGCCTTTTTGGATCCAAGGTGGCATGTTTGAATATATCTCGTAATATTTTCGTAACCTACTAGTGATGTACCTCCATGCCAAATTTCATTTCTGTGACCTCAGCCGTTTGGGCTGTGTATTCTATACAACAATGGGTTTGGTGGCCATTTTGGATTCAAGATGGCGACTTTTTCAGAATGTTTTCCCTTTACCTACTTATGGTCTTACACCTTCATACAAAATTTAGTGTTTCTAACTCCAGTAGTTTGGCCTGGGAATTTATATGGATGAGTCAGTAGCCTAGGAAATAAAGGTTTGATGTCGGGAATAAAGCTGAATTTTGGCTGGTTGTCACAGCATTACTAGAGGTGCGTTTTACCAAAAGTCTCCTCCTCTCCCCCTTGTGCTTTCCCACAGTCCCCACGAAGTACAAATTTACAAACTTCCAGAAATTGTATTATATCTCCGTAACTAAGAGACTTTTTTTTATTATAATTCCTAGATGGCAGGCTACAAAAATGGTTATTATGCGTGTTGCGCTATTGCTAGTAGTTTTGCCGTAATTTAGATCCAAAGCGCAAAATAAGAATATTTTGCATTCAATATTTACACTTTTTATGGTGTAGCTTGTTTTAAATTCACAATATCAAAAGCCTGTTCGAAATAAAAGTTGTTGTCTGTTTCATAAGCTTTAAAATGATGTATATATCAATATGGTTGAACTATTACTGTGTTAACTATTGAGGCAGCAAAGACGCGCAACAGCGCGCGAACAATGCTTTTCCTTCTATTTGTGCCCTATTCACATTAGGCAGTTGTGAGCTGTCGACGATTATGACAATATATCTTTGCTGTGTAGTGGCAAGTAAAATAGGTGATGAATTGGTAGTGTATTTTAACGGTCTTTTCATGTGATATATCACGTACCCAATAACATGCCAGCTTGCAACAAGGTTGAATCGCGTTAAAATTGCTATGTGGGTAGTGAAATAAGAGAAAAAAGGTAGCTACTTCAATTGTAAGCTATTTCTGCACTCAGCAAGAGAAAATAGAACTTCATAGAATTGATTACGATAAGGTTAGTCATATTTCTATTATTTGGAAATTATATTTTAGTTGGTAATTTTAGTTTTTAGTAAAACTTACCTCTCAAGATGTGGTATTTTCAATTGAAAGTTGTAGGTTATTTTTATTATTTTTTGTCAGAGCGTAGCAATCAGTTATCATTTTAAAGAAACTTTTATCAGCATCTTGTGAGAATTTACGTAGCGGAATTAATGCATTAAACTTACCAAATTACTTATTCATTAGAAATACAATAAAAGAAGAATGGTTGATTTTGATTTATTGTGTGCTCTAAGTAAGACATAACTTGAAAGACAAACTCGGGGAGAGGTCTCACCCAGTAGTGGATTGAATATAATTGTGAATTATTATAATTATATATTATATCTATGTGTGTGTGTGTGTGTAGAAAATCGCATATGTGTTTATTGAACACCAGTATTAGATATTAACCTGTTGTGTTCCAGGTTATATATTAACCTGGACCCCTTAGGGCGGTGCGAAGAAAATCACATTTCTGATGATAGCACTGTCACCAGACCATATAGGCTACCCAAACGTCCGGAATCGTAATCTACGCTTCAATACCTTTCAAACGGTGTTTCGTGCATCAAAATCTGTGAAGGGGTTCTAAAGTTACGATTTTTTTAGCCGAATCGCAGAATTTTCACAAATGATAGAAAAGTTTGTCTGTCATTCTGTCTGTCTTTTCGTTTTATCGTTAATGAGTGGTACCGGTTCTTTTTAGGGTCAATTGCGTGTTTCAACAAGTTGAGGAAAATCCTAGCTTATTTTTTTGATAGGAGATACCGTTTTCGAGATACGGAGCCTACCATGATCGTAAATCAACATTTTCTATGAAGACTATGCACATTGTTTCTAACAGTCTACCGTACAAAATAAATGATATCTATAAAAAAACTTTCGGGGTAAAGGGAAGAGTGACGCAAGAATTCTATTCCCAAAAGAAGTGATATCTATCTTGCGAGTGATTTTCTTTGTGTCACTATGGGAGAAGGGAGGATACAAAATCTCTTAATTTTATTACAAATGAAATAATTCCGCCATAGTGACACAAAGAAAATCACTCGCAAATTAGATATCACTTCTTTTTTTAGTTGAATTGTTGCGTCAATCTTCCCTTTACCCCGAAAGTTTTTTTTATAATGATTACTGTAATCAGTAATATTTATATATTTAGAATTCAAATGTTTCAAAATCTCTTGTAGTACTCTCCTCTAACTTCTTCACTGTATCATTTAAAACGCTTACACTTTCATTAACACCAAGAACAGAAAAAAAAATGATCCTTAATCGTGATTTTAAGTTATTCCTCAATATTGGTCAACGCATATCGAACAACAGATATCCGCCAAGGTTGGTAATAAAGATATATTAGCTCCGTCAAGTTGCTCCCCCCCCCCCAATATGGAATTTGAGCATGAGATCACATGCATTCGTTAGTGTATCGTTATTGCACGTTAGTGCTAGAGATCCAATGTTAGTGCTCTAAAGGAACAAAGGAGGAGCAAAAAGTTGTGGGGGGCCAACTTGACGCAAAGTTTGTCCCCCATAACCCTTCGTAAAGCTTTTGGCGGTTAAACTGTGTGGGTTCCTTAGTGCATCGTTAGTGCACGTTAGCTACCCAACGTTAGTGCCCTAATGGGGTCAGAAAGAGAAATAAAAAACTGCGTAGAAAGTCAACTTGACGTGAAATTGACCATTCCGATAGTCCTAGGTAAGGCTCTCGCGGATAAATCCATATATGTTCGTTAGTGCATTGTTAGGGCACTGTTAGTGCTCGTTAGTGTACATGACACTAACGTTAGTGCTCCAATGGGAACAAAGAGAGAAAATAAAAATTGTGGTGGCAGCCAACCTAAAGTCAATTTGGCCCCTCATAACCTTTCGTAAAGCTTTTGACGGTTAAACCACTTGGGTTCGTTAGTGTATCGTTAATGCACGTTAGTGCTGGCTACCCAACGTTATTTCTCTAATGCGGCCAGAATGAGAAGTAAGAATCTGCGTAAGAAGCCAACTTGACGTGAAATTGACCATTCCAATAGTCCTCCGTAAGGCTCTGGCAAATAAATCCATAAATGTTCGTTAGTGCATCGTTACTGCATTATTAGTACTCGTTAGTGCACATGATACTAACATTACTGCTCCATTCAGAAGTGAGAATTAGTAAAAAAAAATATTGTCAGATCCAACTGGACGTAAATTTGGCCTAACCCAGAAATACATTTTAGACCTATGTGGAGAATAATCTGCGAGATCGCTGGTGCATAGTTAGTGCATTCTAAATACACGTTGGCCTACATAACACTAACGTTAGTGCTGTAATGGAAACGAAGAGATAAGACAGAAACTGTGGGGGTGGACAACTTGACGTCAAGTTGGCTCTCCCATAAACTTTCGTAAAGTTCTCGCGGGTTAAACCGTGAGGGTTCGTCAGTGTATCGTTGATGCCTATTAGTAGTAGCAAACCAGCGTTAGTGCTGTAATAGGAAAAGGAAAAGAGGGGGAAAGTTGGGGCAGCTAACTTGACACCCATTGGCTCCCCATAACCTTCTTTAAAGCTTTCGCCCGTTTAACCATATGTGTTCGTTATTGCATCGTTAGTGCACGCTAGTTAGTGTACACTAGCATTAATGTTCAATTCTTAAGCGAGTTTAAGGAAAAAAACTCTGGGTGGGACCAACTTGAGGTCAAGTTCGCCTCACCCTAAAAGAAACTTGAGATCCTATACAGACCAAAATATATGGAATCGTTAGTGTATCATTAGCCCAGTTAATGTTCCATTGTTAAGCAAGATATAGGAAATAAATTTTGTCTGGGACCCAGAAAAATATTGGAGATGCAAGCGAATCCAAATATTTGGCTGTAACGTTGGTGTTTCATTTCTAAGCGAGAAATAAGGATAATCTGTGGATGGGGACAGCTTTGCACAAAGAAATTTTAGATCTATACGGACCAAAACTCATGTTATGTTTAGAGAATTGTTAGTTCACTTGGCCGTAACGTTAGTGATCCAATTTTAAGCAACTTATAGAAAGAAATCGTATTTTGAGTAACTTGGGGTCAGGATATCCCAGTTTACAAAGGCATTTGAAACGTATCCGGGCCCAACACATTGGTTAGTAAGTGTATTAGTGCATATGACACTAGCGTCCATACTCAATTCTTGTGTGAAATACAGAGTATGTATGGAACATTATCTACTTAAAATTTCAACCAACCTGGCCCAGACCTATTGAATCGATTGCACATAGTTAGTGCACATCAACCTTATACTAGTTCTTCATTCTTATGCCAGTTACAATGAATAAACTATAAGTGCAGTTAACTTGAGTTTAAGTTACCCCCACCCATAGATAGTTGACGCATGTGAACCCAAAAATATTTTATCGTAAGGGCATCGTTAGTGCACGGTGTTGCACATTACACTAACGTTTGTACGCTCGATTTATAACGGGTTCGTTCGTGAAAATTGTCTAATGCCGTTAGATAAAGTAAATGTGATCATACAGGATGGGCTCAAGGAGTCACGAGTTTTGGGTAAACGGGTATACCTCAATGGAAATGACGAATAATCCCTCCACGTAACACCACAAAAAGAAACCACATCAATTCTGGAGAACAAAATTAATAATAAAACTATAAAACACCTTAAAATCTTACGTAAATTGATCTTTCAAATGAATGTACTTTTAATACCTGGTGTTTTGATGAAAGAAAAAGTATTTATTATTTCCAAAATTGTACACAACATAAAAAGTTATCCAAAATAACATTAGAAAAGACTTGATATCTGTAACGCTTAAAGTTTACTTTTCAAATGAATAAACCGATATCAATTACCGAAATATTAGATTAAACTGATATAAAGCGAAATAATTAGAAATGTCTTTTGTTGGATATTAATGTAAAATACACTGCAGTATTTGATGTATTTACCACATTCATAAGATTTTTCATTATTTATCATAAGGCTTTAAAGCACTAATATTACTTCTAGTGCAATATTTGGAGAATACTTACTCAAAGACAACAAAAACAATCTCTAACATGAAATAAACACTTTCCCATATGACAGAGTTGCCCACTTATTCAGTTTTTCACAATAAAGGCGTATTCATAGAACATTATTTTACTTTAAGATGCGTATTTACACTCCAATTAGGTAATATTACATTTGTATATCTTCAAGCATGAATAACAGTTCAAAATTGTTTGATATGTATCCAAAATAACGCAAAAACAAGCTTTTTGAAACTAGCAGGCGTTTATATCTACATAAACATAAGAGTAACCACTTTCAATAATGAAATATTATGTATCTTATTATTGTTTATCTAAAACAGTTCAAAATATCGTGATTCATGATCGTTATCACCTACCAACATTACTTTTCACAAAATTCATAAAAGTATACACTTCTTCTACTAATGAGTTACTACCATTCTATCAACTTATATTTTACTTGCGCTATACATATCCATTTCATATGTTAACATACACTAGCCTAACATATATCTTAACCTAGAACACCACATACCTGATTTTGACTTTCCAACACCGACTGAACTGGATCAAACAAACCAAAACTCTGCAACTCTATCTGAAAATAGCTCTATGACCAATAGAGTCTTTTACCACGTTCGAAATATAATCGAACAAGTCGACACGATCTCGTGCGCACGGATCGAAAAAAATATTCTTGTGAAAGAAATAATATTCAGAAAATTGATATTCTTGTGAAAGAAATAATATTGAAAAAATTTCCACGAGAGAAAACAAGATGAAAATCAAAATTCACCAATTCTAAAATAAAGAAAATTACACTAGAATATAACTTGGATATATTAATGAAAAGAACCCTATCTGATCCTTAAGCCGCAAAATTACGATAATAAGATAGAAAGATTCACCTTCACAACATCTATGGAAGGAAATGGATATGGTAAAAGAAAGAAAAATAATGTTCATATCAAAAATAATAAAGTTTGTTCATACATTAAATTTCTCATTCTACAAATTCTGGCTCCCCGTCCAAACTTCTAGTAAGTAATAATCTTTCATCCAATACACTCTTCTGATCAAAGGGTAGACTTTTCACGTCGCTGAACTGAGCCACGTTTCCTCTTGATGTCGGAATCGTTCCTATCCATTGAAACTGAATACTAAAATACAGCGCAATATCACTTCAGTACTATTCCAAAGATATTCACGAAAATAAACACTGGGATAATTATCACGAAAATGCTAAGTTCATATAAACAGATATATTTCAGTTCTCCACAAATACTTATGGGAGATTTTAAAAATAACGTTCTATATTACATGTAGATAGGATTGCAGATAAAAACATAATTGTTTCCTTCACGATGCTTAGAGAAAATTATAAAGTACCTCAGCCAGTTACGGTAAATACGGCAGTGCCGAGTTTATATTTCCTTTGTAAAGAATATATTTTCTTTAATTATGTATGTCAGCGTTTTTATATTGCGTTTAAGAATCTTCAAATTTATTTTATTATAACGAACCAAACAGAATCATTCACACTTTCAGTAAATTCCGCACTTAATTAGCAACACTGTACATTACTTGCTTTTGTCTCCACCTGTTGACGTAATACGGCTATACTAGAATGTTTATCCACATTTTTCTTCCAGAAAAAAATCAAGAAAAAGTGAAAAAGAACCGTCTGACCGCTTCACAGCAATCGTGCTGCGTAATTGTTGTTGTCAGGAAGGATGAAGCTGTTGTACGCTTATTAAACAGACGATTAGAAAACAAATACTGGTGAAAAGAAATCGTTCTTTTAAGATGTAAACAGTTACTTGTAACGTTAAATTGTTTCTCTTAGATTACTAATCAGGATAAATAATAATCTTTCGACGCAGTGCACACAGTTTGTAAATACTATATTTCCATCCACAAGAGTCCTTGAGAAATCAATATATCAAATGTGCTTACCGAAACTGCCGTTGGTATGCCTCATTTGCACATTAGACAAGTACGAACATATTATTCCTCACCAAAGAAAGCATATCTGGAATCTCCATCTCCGTATCCAGGCTGTCGGCAGGAATTATCCACAGTGTCCAGTGCAGGAACAAAGACAAAAGTTTCTGCTTTAGTAAATACATTTGAACTAGTTATTTCTCCACATCACTCACAATACAACGCACAGCACTCCATCGACGATGGATGAATATGTATCCCAATCCCAACAACGGGATGAAACTTTAGCTTAAACTGTCACCACAAATTATTTACTATACGAACTTATATTATCGTGCACGTCCAACTCTCACGATATCCTTTTACGTTCTGACTAACCACTCAAAAAGTGTAGCCAACCTCATAACCAAGAGTTGCCTATCTGAGCATTAACCCAAATAATATAATTTTTTTACAGGGACACCACAGATTCTTCAACAAAATATGAAGATAAAATTGTCAATGAGGCCTCACCAATAAAAATATTTTGTCGCCTTCACACCTAATGATATTCGATTGTTAGTTCACCATTAGTGCACATTGATGCTTATGACACTAATGTTCGTCCGTGATCTCTCCCACTTGAAGCACTAACGACTAAACTAGAGCCAATGATTAGTGCATCGTTAGTGCATCCCAGTGAGAAAGTACCAACGTTAGTGCTTCATTGATGCACGTGCTAGAAGCAAGAAAGTTTGGATGCCAACTTTACGCTAGCTCCACACTTTGAGAACTAACGATAAAATCAGTACTAATGCTTAGTGTATCGTTAGTGCTTCTGAACGCACCACTACCTAACGTTAGTGCTTTATTAGAGTGGTTGCTGGAGTCAAAATCATGTTGGAGCCAGGTTCATGTTCAAGTTAATTCACGAGTTCTTAACTTGAACTTGATATACTAACGATAAAGTTTGTGACAATGATTAGTGCATCATTGATGTTTACAATGAAATAATCTTGTCGTTAGTGCTTCATTAGGGTAGATGCTGGAACGTACGTTAGCACAAGATTTAATTTCTGTTCGCTCGGGTACTTATTAAGAAATTGTATTTAAATTTCATGCAGATATTTCATTAGAGTATCTCTAGATATCTCAACCACCGTCAACGAACTGCAAGAATCCGTTAATCGTTACGAGTTCTTTAACTATTTTTAATTAAAATATTAAATTCATATCAATTATCATAGCAGAAACAGAATTACTATTTATTTAATATCTGTTGAAATACCGTCTCAGGTTTAAGGCATTATGTTTTGTCATAAAACGATGATTGTAAACATTACAATGCATGAGATCATAGAAAGTAAGGGATTCATCATACCTTGTTCTAGGAAAATAAAACTGTAGGAAATGAAGATAAGAGCAAGCATAACTAAAGTATCCACCCACAAACCAAAGGCTCTGTGAAGTGCCAGCAGAACATAAAACGGGCGGGAATTCCGGTTCTGAAATAAAATCAAATTCATGTGTCAAAATTTAATTTATGCCTGTACACGGAAATAACAGTACTTGTACATATAAAGTAAACTTGTACACATAAAAATACTTATATGAAGAACTTTTCTATAAAAGTCCGTGTAATGTGAGTTAACTGTGGATACCAAGAGTTTGATGTATTTACTTTTAACAAGTGATGCTGTCTAGTTTTGGAACTGTGAACATTGGCTATAACCATGCTTCAGCAAGGAGCGTTCCTACAAAGTATTTGAGTATCTGCAAATATAAACATATCGAATTGCTCATCCGATCTGCATCAGCTATGCGGCATCGATCATGTCTCGCTGAGACTTCTCCAATGACTTCTCAACAACCTTCGTATCCATAGTACAAGGCAATTCTTTTAGAACTGAACTGACAAAATTAGCTGTAATATGAAACATTCCGTATAGAAAGTTGTATAATTGGAAAAAACTTACCTTGGAGTGTATTACGTTGGTTGGAATCAGAGCAGGTGTTGAAAATCTGCGCAGTTTTTATTAAGACACGCAATTACCCGATATTGCATATGTCACATTCTCCGGTGATGTTCCTGATTTCAGCCTTGTGTCCTTCAACTGTTGTAAGGTTGGCGGTTTGTTTATATATACACCGTCCTTCAGTAAGCCCTACAGAAATAGATCCAGGCTGTTTGGGGGATCTTGTGACAAAATGTGGTTGAGAAGAATCTCGCAATCAATTCCATGACACATTGGACTGATAGCATATGTGCTGCCCCCTGTTCAACCATCTACGCATCATTCGACTCAGTAGGACCGGTTCTATATGAATCACCCTGTAGTTCCTAAGTTTAAAATTTCGACGGGCGGACAGATGGATCTGGAAAATATAGGTGCCCTTGAACTCGCCTCTCCGCCACCTTCGTAGCTACATTAATTCCTTAATTGAATGTTATCCATGAATGGACGGTCGTACCTCTGGTTAAAAGTTGTGAATATGATGATTGACGGAGATGATCTATACAGATTTGACCTTGTCTCTCCGAGACCTTTACAACGAGATCTACCTACAATGCTAAAAACTATTTTATTCGAAGTATTGGCCATCGCTAGCGATACATTTCTGCCATCGTTCCGGCAATATGTGGATGCCAGACAAAAAAACAAACAAAAAAAAACTGTGCCTCTTGTGCTGCAAACCAGCCATCAAGCCATTTTCGTAAGATGTGAAGCGCTGGTCAGCAAGTGGTCATCAAATGGAAGTAAATAAGTTAAAATCGGAAGGCGCCAAGTCTGGTGAGTAAGCGCATGCGGAAGGATTTTATAAACCAAACGCAGAAGCGTTTCACAGACCAGTTTTGCTATGTGGGAGGGTGCATTATTGTGAAGCACAATCACTTTATGTTGTCTTTAGTCACATTCTGGTCGTTTTTCACGCAAAGCTTGATGCAAACCGATCATTTGTTGTCCGTAACGTTGGTTATTAACGGTTTCGCCAGGTTTCAGCAGTTTATAATAGATCACTCCCTTCTGATCCCACCAAACACAAAGCATTGTCTTCCGTCCATAGCTATTTGGTCTTGCAGTCGCTGTCGCCGGTTCTTCTGGAGTTACCCATGATCTTTTACGCTTAGGATTCTCGAAATAGATCCACTTTTCGCCACCAGT
>JAGDQP010055142.1:956-13201 GCA_022664845.1 Lepisma saccharinum
TACTCGAATTCACAGAAGTCAGATACGCAAAACATACGGAAACTCATTGTGCGAATTAACAGGAGAATGAGGAGAAAATTTTCCCAGGGAATCTGCATGTGGGAACTCGTTTAATGCAGAATATTAATTGTATCACATTATTTTCATATCAACAACATAGCGTCCCTCCTGTAAAAATACGTTAATTCGCACACTATGGCAACTTTAAAGAGTTTTTCTTGGTTTTGTCCTTAACAAATAAACGGATGATACCATCAACTTAGGCCCTGTCGGCATTCTTCCAGTACCGAGCGTCCGTGGTTTAGTGGTACGCCTCACACATGAATTTGTGTGTGTATGTTTTAACTTAATTCTAAGAATATCAATCTACACATGTTAAAAAGGTATATCAAATTGAACAAGTAAAACCTGCTCAGGGTGAACAACGTGTCAAAAAAGTTCTCTGCGTTGGCTTATCATTCGGAAAGTCCGGGGATCAATTCCAGCGGCTAACCATTCTAACTGAGGTTTTCCAAGAGTTTTCCTCAACGATACAGGCAAACGCTGTGATGGTCAAAGTATGTATATAATAAACTAAGAAATAGTACAGTCTTGGCCCTCCGAAGCTGGAAACCGGGGTTGCGGGTGGGAGCTCGTGTGACGTCATCCGGAGTTGTACACACAGAGGAACCAGCTAACGGCACATGCTATTCAGTATTTGACAGCGTGAATTTCACCTTTCTTCTAGGAAAAACATTGTGTTTGTTGGGTGTAGAGATCGTTTTTTTTTCTTCTGTGAATTAGTGCAATCAATGATTAATTATTTCTTTATTTTAATTGCAACTCCCGGGTCGAAAACAGGAACATTCAAAAGCGAGCGTTTGAGTCACTTAAAAAATATATCCTCCTATAAAAATGTCTTAAGTCTACCGAATTTCTTTCGTCTAGTTCTTCAGCAAACGAAAATTTCGAAAGCAATAACAGAACATTGGCGAAAAATAGGGAAGCAGAAGGAAATTAAACGTGTCCAGATTCTACAAGAAGAAAGCAATGTTACAGTTATGAGATTGAGAAAAGTGGTGGAGGCACAAGTAAAGTACTTGAGAAACACAAACAAGATCTTAAAATATTGATTCATTAGCATTCGCGGACAGAGAGAGAGATCACTTTCAAGAAAAGAGTTGTTGAAATTCTTAAGGATAATCTAAAGAAACGATCTCCAACAAAAGATGGCAGAATTACCTCCATATATGTCTTACGTATTTTCACTGTTACACGAAATTTCAATGCTGCTCCTACAAATTCAAGCCTAGAGGGTTCAAACTTTCAGTGAGGAAAGTTCATAACCAATTCTAGAAAGCGAGCGTTTTGAACGCTTTATCGGTAAGCTGTGTTTCACGAAAATCGTATATGTACGTAAAAAATTAGATGAAGATGTCTCTTCCACGTATATCAACTTGAAAAGCGTGGACTAAACAATTTCAATACAAACCTGGCTATTAGAATACATACCATACCGATAGAAAGTTGCGGTAATTATTATTATAGTTACAATGTTTAATATTTTGTTTTAAAAGAATAAAATATTGGAACTTAAAATTTTGGAAATGGATGTGTCTCCTGTAAATATGCTAACAGACAAAAATTTGCAGTCTCGATTTTTTATTTTTTAACATTTGTGCAAATTTTGTATTAGTAGAATTATGGCCAATGATAATTTAATCAAATGTTGACCTGACTTTTCAACTTCGGGACAAAATATTTATCTATCACTTTTTTTTGTCGGGCATGATATAGGAGCATATTTGCAGACTTAATGAAGCTGGTTTCTGAAGTAAATGAATTTCAAAATTGTAGGTGTCTGTATGGTGTATGTAAGAAATATTACGGGTCACTTCGGTCAAACAAAAATCAAACTTTCGCTGCTCGATGTTAGACGCACGTGACACTAGATATTATTTAAATAAATTGTACATGCTATATATAACTTATTAATATTATAGCATAATTAGAAAAATAGCTTTTTCTATGTTGTGTTCATATTTTAATTTAGAATTTCTTGATTCGATATTGAGAGAAAACTTCTAGACTTCTTGTTTAAATATTCCATATCCTAACCGAGCCGTCGTAGCTCAGTGGTACAGCGTTTGCGTAGCATTCGAGAGGCCGTGGGTTCGATCCCAGCTGCCGACTACCTTGGCTGAGATTTTCCAGGGTTTTCCTCAGTCATAGGCAAATGCGGATGGCACTTTCAACATAGGCCCTGGCCAACACCTTTCCGAATCCTTTCCCGGCCTTTCCCCTCCTCCTATTCCGGCCTGAGCATAAGTAGAAATTCAATTTCCATATCCTAAGCTTTACTAAGTTTTCTATCATAGCACAATCTACATTTTGAGTTTAATTAGGCAACTTTGGCTCAGGCCGGAATAATGGATGGATGTCAACCAGGGTCTACTTTGAAAGAACCATCACAGAATTTGTTTGCCGTGACAGGAATAAACCGAAAAAAAAAGCTCAACTATTATCGGCGGCCGTTGGGATCGTTCCCAGAAACTTCCAATTGCTAAGCTAATACTCTATGTACGATCTACATATTGTATTTAGGTTATCCCTGAAGACTAATAAGATGATGGTAGTTTTTCATTTAACTCTGAATTGTATAATTCTTAGATTCTTATACCGTTTAAAATAATTGAATCGGTATACACCGGAAAATATTTCAAAAATCTTTTGGTAGTTTGCTATATTGATGTATATTCGGAATGGGAAGTTGGATATACATCGACCAATCAATATAGCAGATTAGTGGTTGTGAGGTTGAGGCAATTTCGGACACCCTAGCTGAGGTTTTTCCTAGTTTCTCTCGGTCGCACCAGGCAAATGCCGATATGATATTTGAATAAAGCCAGGACCGATTCCTTAATCCTGACAAATCCTTCCCTTTGTTATTGCTGTTAATATTCAGTAGAAAGAAACGATTGTGTCAGCTCTTTATGGGGAGAACCAAATATTGTTTCTAGATTTCATTATGGCCATGGCGTGATTGCTCTGGATAACGTTGCCCAAATGATGTTTATTTACTCATTGTTCACTCCGACTTTGTGTGCGTAGATACAGAAAATTAATTAGTTGGAAACCTAGAATCTGTTTGGAGCAGTGGATGAGAGAGAATCGTGTTACCTTCAATTACATTCTATAAAGCATCAAATTTAAATTCTCTTCGTCCTACTCAATTATGCAAATATTCAACCAATACTGTGTGTATATTCCAATGTTGTAAATATGTGTATTATGTATTGATTACACAAAGTCTACTTTAGTAAACAAGAATTACAAGTATGTAAATCGCTGCCTTCGCTACGTAGCGAAGGAGCCCAGCGTAGCTTTTCAACTCCACGTTTCGACTCCTACCTACGTCACGATTCCGAGAACGGCCGAACATTTCCGATCTCCTGACTGAAGCCCCCTGGTGATGGTGCCTATAAAATAGACCCTGGTGTCTACCTTATAACACACTCTCCCAGATGTGGTATTTTCAATTGAATGTTGTAGATTATATTTATTATTTTTGTCAGAGCGTAGTAATCGGTTATTATTTTAAAAATACTTTGTCAGGATCTTGTAAAATTTACGTAGCAGAATGAATGCATTAAACTTAAGAAATTACTTATGTATTAGAAATACAATAAAAGAAGAATGGTTGGTTTTGATTAATTGTGTGCTCTTAGTGGGATATAACTTGAAAGAGAAACTGTAATCGTGGAAAGAGAATTACAAACATTATTGAATTTAGTTTGAAATGAAGCGATAGACTGCATGAAAAGTTGGAAAAAGAAAGTACTCTTCAGGTTTGCAACGCGTGTATGCAGAACTATACAAGACATGCTAGTATTAAAGCTGATCATACATCAATGCAGACCGATAATCCATCCCATCGTTCAACATCTTCAACTTGTTTAAGGACCTGACAACCAATGTTCGATTTAAAAAGAAACTGCTTCATTTGTGGAAAAGAATTCAGCATTAAAACTGCATCAGAGGGTAGGAAGTGTTTTCATATTATGGTTGTGCCTTTAGAAATAAGGGAAAATCTTATCAGGAAATGTACCTTAAAACAAGATGAATGGGAATAAAGGGAAAGGGCCACTTTTCTTATTGTGAGTAATCTTGTGGTATCTGAAGTACAGTATAATGGAAAATATTCCAAAGATTTTTCAAGGACTAAACCAATTGAGGAACTCGTGGCTCGATCAAAATAGAAAATGAGAAAGTCATTTTCTATGTTATGTGAGTACATATTTAGCAGTGACGAATGTCAGTACATTTTGAATCAATAAAATTATATTATGAATTGGTCAAGATAATGGATAACTTGTATATGTTAGGAACAGATTATGTAAGAGAATCCATAACATCCGTCTCACACTTAAAATTATCACAATATTTCGTCCCCCTCGAAACTGGATTTGACGTGTTTCGGGATTTTTCAAACAAACCACTCTCTTACGAGATGAAGGGGGTAGCAACTTTTAGTTTCACCAAAATATTTCTTTTGTCAAGACCTTTCAAACGAGATATCACTCGACACCCTTTCTGATTTGAAACTTGGAAGTTGCCCCCGCCTACCGCCTTGGGGGGGGGGGGTGACCAAATTTTAAAGCTTAAAATGATAGCCCCTCGAAATAACACTGGACGTGTTTTTGTATTTTCTCATGTTTGTAGCCGTTCGGACGATACAAGGGGTACAAAGAACTTTATGTACATGACCTTTGAACCCCGCCATTTTGGACAGAGACAACATAGCGACTTGAAAGTTTCACCAAAATATTTCTTTTGTCAAGACCTCTCAAACGAGATATCACTCGACACCCTTTCTGATTTGAAATTTTGTAGTTGCCCTTCGGGGGCCAGGGTGTCAAGTTTTATAGCTCAAAATGATAGCCCCTCAAAATAATGCTGGACGTATTTTTGCATTTTATCATATTTGTAGCCAATCGGGCGATACAAGGGGTGGCAACTTTTAATTGCACCACCCTATATATATATATACAGTATATATACATTTCTTCTGTTCTTTTCCATGATATTTCAAAGCAATATTCTCAATATCTAATACTTATTTTTTTAGTAGATACTCCCTTTTGTACAAGGAACAGCTGAACAGTGATTTAGAATATTTTGTCCGAATATGGCTTTACCGGATATGGAATAACAACCTAACAGACTTGTACCACGTTTCGTTACTTATAAAATGAAACGCCCAGCAGAAAGAAAGCTCATTTTCGAAAGTAGGGTGTGTTGCCTTCTTTGGTTAATGCCTTCATAATTTCTATTTTTATTATCTTTCTTTTACAGTCAAACAAAGCAACCTTTCAAAGTATATGTTTAGTTTACCACCTACGTGCCATATTGTAAAGTTTCTGCATGCGTATAGCTACTATTTCACAGTTAATCTTTTAATACAGGCAGCGAATACTTCAAGTCAAAATGCTGGTTACCTTAGTTTTTTGCTGCTGACACTTTACGATGTTCTTTGATATAGGGCATGTCAGTGTTCGCTTTCTTCACTTAAGCAAACGAAATATTTTGCAGAATGATACAGCAATATGACCTATACGTGACCTGTCACGTCTATGCTGGTATTTCCTTCTTAACTCCTTTGACATATGTAATGTACTTAACATGCGGATTCTTCAACCTTTTCCTTCTGCTTCTTTTTTCAATGTGAAAGACCAACGTTTTGCAGGAGACAATCCGATTAACGTTGCACATATGAATGCAATTCACTGTTGGCAAATAATGCTGTTTCATTCTACGCTCATGCATATTGCATTTAGCTTACTGCTTCAGCATAAGAGGTCATTCTGCATTGAACACAATTCAAAGACAATCACGAGGATAAAGTGGCTGTTGAGATATCAAAAAGGAAGGGGTCTAATTATCTGGAATCTAAGTCTTTTTTCAAATCTGAAATTTCACTATTCGAATTATTGACATATTTCAGGCCAAGAGACACCAATTTAAATTTGAACTTTATTTCTTTTCTTGAGGAAATTCTGGGCCAAGTTCGGATAGGGTTGGGGAGATATTGTGGAAATTAAGTTAACCAAGGTTTAGCAGACATTGCTGTGACTAAGAAGAGTCTCTGGGAAAACCTCTACCATAATTGTCTGTTGCTGGGATCGATCCCAGGACCCTCCAAACACTATTCCAACGCTCTACCAACCAAAACTACCACCGCTTGGTACCCCAAAGCAGGGCTGAAACGGGTCACCGAGCCGCTTGGGTCAAGTTTTGGACCGGGTCTTTGCTTGGAACCCGGTAACTGGATTTCGGCCCGGTGACACGGAGGGCAAAGCAGAGTTTTTAATTATTTCACGGCGTTTGAAAACTGTTGTATTTTAGGAGTGACCGAGACCGGAGGTATTTATTATCCCCCAGTCCCTGAGTACGAAGAATACGACGTTGAAAATTAAGTTCCTAGACCGGGTGAAGTTTACAAGCGGATCGCCGGGACAGCTATGTCCAGGTCACCAAATATGATCCAGTTTCAGCTCTGCCTCGAAGACAGAGATTAAATGTTTGAGATCAAGTTTCAGAGTCTTGAATATCTAGAATTTTAAGATTTCTTGCTAGCAAGTACGAGAATCAAGTACTAAAATCCCAGTTATTTGTCGTTGATAACTGATTATTGGATCATGAAAGTCTATAGAAAATGGGAGTCTTTATTCGATCATATTCAACAATGAAGAAAATAGGGAAGTTCTATACCAAATCAACCTGAGATTTATCGATCATCTCACATTCCTGTACGATTTGGTACAGACAACTGTCCTAGTCAGCTAGTAAAAATAGAAAATGTGTCCATATACAGGGTGTTCAAAAAGAAGGGTTTTCTATTTTTGCTTATGAAAAATCAATATTTGTCCCCCAGAAATTAAATGAAAACAAATTTGTAGCTCTAAAAGTTTACCTAGATGTAGAAAATGGGTGTTTTTCAATATGTGTACCAGGGATGTTCGGAATTCCGGAATTGAAATTCCGGAATTGACTTCTCACTTCCGAACACCCCTAATGTGTACTAACATAACACGAATATACGTTATGAGCTGTCAATGCGATCTTATTTTCATAACATCTTAGAACAAATTGTTATGTATTAGCGTGTGGAGTCACATTTTTGTCTTATATTTCTAGACTTCCTTAAATGTCATCTACATATTTGTTAAACTCTTCTGAGCAATCTTTGTGATGACTTCTATTTTTGAAATCTTATTTATGGCCTTTTAGGCAACTATGGCTCAGGTTGTTGTGATGTCTTGGTCACTAAACTTGTATGATCGTCCTCTTGCAGTTAAAACATCAACACAGTTAAAACCATTGCTGCCAATGGAACCGTCAGTATATCTGGATGTTCAAGAATGCAGAAGGAGGCGATGGATTCTGAGGGTGAAGAAACAGTGCAGCAGTTTCGTTTTCTTCGTCTGTTAACCAAACGAACAGACTACCCATCACAAACTATTCTAATCGCATGCCGCAAAGAACGATATTTCTAAAGGGAATATCTCCTTTACCTCTAGTGCGTAAAATTGTAAAAACATAAAAAATGTTTAACAATATTACTTTATGTTTTGACTGGAACAAAGACATAAAACATTTGAGGTTCGAGAGAGGTCTTTGCCCCTCAAACTATCTGTGTAACATACCTTGATGAACATGTTCTGCATTTGTGCAATGGGCATATTTGCCACAGCCCATACGTACAGTTTGCTTTGCTGCCATTGTGATCCCTAAGAAGCGTCGGAAACTAGTTCTTGCCACTCCCCTTTTCAAACACTCCGCAAAGAAATTTCTTTAACCGTTATCATGGTAACTGCCGCAGGAAACCATTCTGCATCAATAACAAAAGCCAGTTTCATGATCAGAAAGTTTGGTGAAATTCTTCCCGTTGCTATATTATGTCGCAACATCATCTGATACATAGACCTCTTCAAACAATTGAGAATATTTGTAACAAGAAAATGAAATAACTTCTGAAGCAAATTAAGTCCAACAGTATCATACTGCAGGTATACAGAAATCGCAACAAAACTAACATACTTACATTAATCATCTCTGTAAAATATTGCAAAAGCGTTGGTTGTGGCCTAGAAATCTGATTTTGCAAGATATCTGCATGGTCCTAAATAATTCACATATTACAAGAACATTTTCAATGGGAAATATCTACTTCGAATGGTTCTAGAAACATAGTTGTTACTTCACAATGAAGTGTCTTTCAAGCTCTAGCAGTTGTACGAAACTATTATTCCAAAAACTCAATGTACCTTTTATTGGGATTTACACAACGACCCACATCTACCCACTATTCGAACTTTATTTCATAAAGTGTATGATCGTTCAGAACTTGTCGTAGTATGGGAGATGAGCAGTGCCCGGTCAGTTTGGGCACGTTTAAATAACACTTGGTGGCGCACTCAGTGGCGTTTCAGAGTCTAATAAGTCGGCAGGAGATGCAGAAGTATATTTGTATGCCGAATTCATTAACACAATGTGCCAAATGACCAACGAGAAAGAAGTTCGTTAGTGTTCTCGCTTTCAAATTTGAGGGCAAAGATTCTGGGTTTGATTCACTGTGCCGCTCACTCTAAAATTTTCTCAGGTTTCCTTCGGTCATATAAGGAAAATGCTTATATGGTACCTTGAATGAGACAAGGTTTGATTTCTTCCTAACCCAAAGACTTATTCTCGTTAAAATTAAACAGTGCTAAATGTCCTCTATGCTGTAATTAACTGGATTACAACTAGAACTCTTAATAATTAAATGAAATATGATGTTCACATATGTACAGTTAACCCAGAAATAAAATGAATTTCATTAAACATGTTTGATTTTAAGTTTTGAAAGAATGCAGAAAGTTCAGAGGGAATTGAAAAGATAATGCTTTTCATAGATATCAACCATCTCGACGAAACGAAAAAAGCAGTACTGAATTTGCTTTTTCTTTAGAATTGGAATTTATGAACAAATATTTTTCCAAATTATTTCTGAAATGCCAGAAATCATCGAATATCATTCCAATACCTCTAGTTCTGACGTACTTTTGTTCGTACGCGTGTCGTTGGAGTCAACTTTATGAGGACTGTCTTACTTTCACATGCCCGCATCTTCACCGCGTAATGGTTAGGACCAAAGACCAAGTGGTAACGTCACTTGGGGTTGACGGAGAAGTTGCAATATCAGGAGAGGATGTATGAAGGTGAAGCTGAAACGGTGGTCTGAGGATGAGGGCTACGCTGAAACTGAGAGTGAGGGTAAAATTCAGACGTGAAGATGAGAGCGATTGAGCGAAGTCTGTATCGATCTTGAAGCATGAGCCTGAGGTTGAATGAGTGAGGGCGAAGTTGAAGCGTGAGAGTGAGGACGAAGCTAAACTATGAGGTGCGGGTAAGTGAGGTTAATACCGAAGACATGAAACTTATGTCGAAGTTAATACCTGAGGGCGTGGTTGACGGAAAAGCTGCCACATTAGTTCAGGGCAGCTTACACAAGGTTATGGTTAAGCAAAAATAAGTTGGCCAGGACCTAGTTTGATGATATTGTTATGGCATTTGCCTGCTGGGACTTAGAAAAAGCTTGAAAAATACCAGGATGGGTGACCACTGCGATTGATTCCCGGATCATCCGAATACAGTAGCTCTGGCAACTAAGCTACTCCTTCTAATTTTGCACCCCTATTTTAACTTAGAATTTATCTTGTGAACTTGAGTTTCGTCCAAAACTTTCTACAGTGAATTTACAAGTTTTAAACATGTTGGATGTATGTGAAATATCTTCATTTATTCCGAAATTAAGTACACAATTAAGAACGGATAGTATAACTCACAGTGTTTAACCATCCGGGTCTCTTCCCCCTCGAAAATAACTCTGGCTACGTACCTATAGTTAAAACAATCCATGTTTCACTTTTTGCTTCTGTCTTTCAGCTATAGAATTAGGCCCAAAGGAAAACATTTTCTTTATCTAGAATGACAAGCAAGTCTAAAAATATCACGGGTGATTATTTTCTACTGCTTAATTGCTGTTGAAATGGTTAATTACTTTCAAACAAAGTAGCAGTCAATAAATCGACAGTCAATTAATTCACTGTTTTCTTTTTAGTCACAATTACGACGAGAAAGATTTGTGATTCATGAATTGTTTCTTTAATTGTTGAGTGCTTTGACAGAATGTTTTGTTACAAGAAGTCCTAATTAAAGGCAATCACTCCTACACCAGACAAGAGAAAAACCGGTACATTAAAGCAACGCAAATCAGTTGATAACATTTCTTCAAAACTTCTTGACGCCAGTTCTTTCTCAAATATAGAGTAGAAAATTCGTAGCAAGTATTTCTATTTCGTCTCAACAGAAAGTAAACGTCGAAATGTGGCAAAAAATTAGTGAATCTGGATATAACGTTTGAATCTCTGATGTTAGAATCGCATTTACTTGATACAGGGTGTCCAATAAGTCAATAATTTTAGGGGAAATGGGATTAAGTCATAGCATATCCAATGTTGAAAATGTGCGCTACCCTCATCTTCAAACAGGTGCACGCGTCAAATCATATTGCGAAACACCAGCCTCAGTGCATCCTGAAAACCCCTTGCCAAGTTGCCACACAAAGCTGAATGTTTTGCCGTAGGCGTATGATGTACGGTTTCTGCAGAGCAGGTGTTTCCGGAAATTTCCTTCAAAATGTCTACCTATTTTATCCATAACTGCGTCTCTCGATGTACTACATGGGGAACCCGTTGTTGGCCCTTCGTTTGCGTACTTGCGCAACCAACGACATGTTTCTTATGTTGGGCCAGTGAAATTCGTTAACAGGTCGGCAACCATACATTATCGCATGATTCCAAGATTCGATTAGATAAATATCCCAATATAAAATTGTAATTGCATTTAAAAAAAAAAGGGCTTTTCAACGAAATTACAGATATTAACCTTTCTTAATGTAGTTATACTGTAGTTTGTCAAAAGTACCTCACTCGCTCCACTTTGGAGTCATGATCGAAATGACACGTCACAAAGCAAGCAGTTTAATTCGATAGTGTAAAGTGTTGTCTAATTAGACTTATGTTTCCAACTTATTCCTGAAAACTCAGTAGCATTTTTTAGCCATGATTCAGTAACTAGAGTATGTTCATTTCAGTCGAATCTCGTTCGCTTGATTTTTTTTATAAGAGTTGCAGAAATTATTACAGCTGTACAGGTTGAATGAAAATTTGCGGCTATGGAGATTGCTATTTACTTACTACCTTGGCAAAGTGTAATGCAAAAGCACTTTTTGTAAAATTTGTATTAAACCTAGGTCCAGTGGTCAGTTTGGCTTTAGGGGAGTGGGGGAACGCTCTCTGGGTATTAATATTAAATAAAATCCTCTAATAGATCGAAGAACAATATTATTATCTAAGATTCGAAATCTTATATAAACCTGTTCTTGCGCAATGAAGTAAAACTAAAACCATGCGGCCGTGGATCAGTGGTAGATCTCTGGATTAGTAATCGAGAGGTCCCGGGTTAGGAGCCCAGTGCCGGCCGTTCTGACTAAGGTTATCCCTCGTTTCTATCGATCACGAAAGGCAAATGTTGGGGTGGTACCTTGAATTTAGCAAGGGCAGATTATTTACAAATCGTTTCTTCCTTCCTTATCCCACTCTAAGCCTGGGAAAGGACTCGTCTCAAGTCCAACCGGGAACTGCTCGCACTGATGGCGAGCACGATATCCACTAGACCACAGGAAGTTCCTGCGCTAGAAGTGAAATTATATTTATTCACAAACTTTATGTGTCAAAGGCACGCTTCCAAAGTTGTTCAAATAATGACTCACATACAAGAACAACTAAGGTCCCCCCATTTCCAAACAGGTCTTTGTCCAAGCGTCATAAGTGCTGGGAAATCAATAAAAACGCTTCTTATTTTTTAAAGCTAGGGAAATGTTGCAGTCAATATAGGACTATTGTTGGAGCCAATATAAGACTATTGGTTCAAAATTCGATGTCATAGCAATTAAAAAAAAACATCAAAATTGACAAGTATTCTTTACATTACCTGCATTATATTTCCGAAATATTTTCATAAGAAGAACAATATTTATAACTTTTGAAATGTTGACCTATGTTGACAATATTAGAATGGATTTCTACATTCAAATAATGTGTGAAGAAACAGCCAACATACCATTTTTAGGAGGAGGAAATAATATATATGAGCTCCTGCGT